>CM030327.1:320462526-320529661 GCA_002915635.3 Ambystoma mexicanum | reverse complement strand
TGGCCTATCTAAGCACTTCTTGTTGACAATATTGTAACTTCTCTTTGTCAACTTATATCCTTTTCAGCCAATATAGTCAATAGCTGAACAGAATCGTGTCTGCATCTCTCCTCTGTCGTGCTGCAAATTAAGATGTCATCCACATATTGTAAGACAACACTTTCTAATGCAATATTCTTAGGTCCATCTGCAGACTCTGTTGAAAATAGAAGGAGACTCACAGTACCCCTGGGTAAGCCTCGTGTTTTTCAGGTGCATTTGTCTAGACGTAAATGACATCAGATCTTGCAAGTCTCGGTGCAATGGGATTGAGAAAAAGACATTTTCCAAGTCCATCACCGTGAAATATTTTGCCTCAACAGGTATATTACATAGGATTGTAGCCGGGTTAGGGACTAAAGGGAACTCGGCCTCAACAATATCATTTATCGGCCTCAGATCTTGATTTAGCCTCCAAGACCCTCCCTTTGATTTTTTGATAGGGTAAACTGCAGTATTGCATGACGACTCTGACGTCACTAAAATGCCCTGCTCCATCATAGCTGAAATTGTCTTAAAATTCCTTCATCTGCCTCCCTGGACATGGGATATTGTCATGCTTTTGGTAGAATGCTCCTGGCTTCAGTTTAATTTTCACTTCGCCGACTCCTTTCAATAAGCCTACGTGATAGGGGCCTGTGGTCCACACTGAGACAGGCACCTGGGCCATGTCATCCTCGAAATATTCAGGACGGTTCTGTGCCACATCATTCTCTGCGGTACTTCTCTTTGGATCATTTTCACCCAAAAAGTGAGGTTTACCTCAACTGCTGTTTCTCCCATATCTGCTTGCTCATCAAACAGATCGTCATCAGTGACGTCAGTCAATCTGTACCCTTCTTCAATGGCGATTACTGTGCACCATTGTCGGCCTTCATCATCACAACCATCAATCAAAGCCATTTTTCCTCGTTTCACAGCTGTGTGTATCACCAAGGTAAATACTTGTTCCTTTTCCTCGTGCATAGGTTTTCTTGGCCTAAATAGAAATTCATCTGGGGTCCTCATGGTTTTCTCAGCAAGGCCCTGCAGCCCTGCCATTAGCACACGTATTTCATACGCAAATATTTCGGGCTCCAATGGTACAGCCCTCATAGCTGTGGGTCCTGCGTATGCTCAAATCATTTTGTATACGTTCAAATAGTGCATTCCTGGAGTTGAACATACTATGCCCTCCTCCGTGAACGAGATTGTCATGTTTAACTTCGTCATTAGATCTCGACCCAAGATCTTTACTGGGGTTTGTCGTGAATATAATAGAGGTACATTCATCTCACATTCTCCTATAGAGACTGGAAGTGCGTCTGTAAAAGGAACACGACTTGTAGCTCCTGTGAAACTCTGAGTATTTATAGCATCGCCGGACAAGGAAAACTTGCCTTCACGTATACACGAACGTGTTGCACCTGTGTCAACTAAGAAGGAATATTCTTTATCCCCTATAACGACATCCACCCTTGGTTCCTGGTGAGGGTCTGGTGTCACTGATAGGATAGAACACATCAGGGTTCCCAGTGAGCTGTCCTAGTCCATATATAATTTTGTCCCACCCTGTGGGAATGGACTTCCCCATCACCAGTGTTACTCCTCATTCCAGGGTTCAGCCGCTGTCCTGCACTTACGGTCTGTGACAGTTGCATCAGCAACTGTTGAGACTGTCCTTGTGGAAAACTCATCGAATTCTGAGGTTGCAAGCCTTGCTGTGCTCCTGGCGTTTGTTGTTGCACCATGTGATTCTGTGCAACTCCATTTCCTCCCTGCTGTAAAAACACAGGTGGATTCACCATACCTGCTCTTGTTCCTTGATTGTTTTGCATCATGCCCTGATTTGTGCATGTGTGTGCTAGATGCCCTGTCATTCCACACAACCAACATACTGGCGATGGTCTGATTATTTGCCCATTTGACATATCTTGATTGCCATTTTGCATGTTTTGGAAGCCTCCTTGACTATTCTAAAAACCTCCCTGATTACTCTGCCATCCTCGTCCTCTGAATCCTCTTCCCCTGGGGTAAAACCCTGTATTGCCCTGATTATTCTGCTGTGGATTATTGGCTTGTTGCATGCTCGATCTGTCTGTGCTAGTTATCATTGCCCTTTCAAGGGCGTATTTTGACAATTTCTTCTGCACTCATTTTGCCTCTTCACCCTTTCATGCAGCTTCTTTTTTTGCGATTCTTTTCTTGCAGTAGCCTGCAATAGTGTGCGATGGTCAGCTGTAACCACAGTTTGGACTCGATTCCTACCAATTTCTTGAGCTGCCTCTGTACCGGATCTGGCAGCTCTTGGCATAATATATGGTAGAACATGTGTATAGATTTCCCCCAAGATTCCCGAGTCTCGAATACCCATGCATCTTGGAATTTCTGAATGTAAAGCAACCGGTCTGCCGACTCCTTCATTTTTCGTGTCATGATAGCTCCCATGTCGGAAGTATCTGGATATAGCAATCATAGTGCTTTCCATACCACAGCTCTGCAATTGTTAAATGGAGCTCTGTCAAGCACGGTATTAACTGTGGTCACACCAGGGTAACCTGCCCGTGTCCACACATTGTTTGCTCTATCACCAAGTATGGCGATTAAGAGACATTTGATATCCCTTATAGCTAACGTGTTCATCTCGTCATTATTTCTAGCTCGTGTATCCATTTTCCGGCTCCCGATGTCAACATTGGAAGCTTATTTTTCAGATTTTCCCGATCCATGTGTGGCCATGGAATATACTGTGGTCTGTTCCACCTTTCTCGAGCAACGGAAATTGGGACGCATAGCCCTCTCTCTCTTCTCTCATTGTTTTCCTGTCTATTGCAGGAGTAATATTCCTGCATGGCTGCCTACTGGGCAATGTCCTTAGCCGGCTCACATAGGGTGGTGGAGACACCCCCCTCTGACCGTGAGATACCTCTTCATGTCGGTCTGACTGTGTGGCTGATTATGATGCCCTCAGTGCAGACCCACTAGAATCTAACCATCTTAACCCCTTCCCTCCTGAGAATAATTTTTCGTGTTTTCTCTCTTCCTCCTTTTCTTCATGCTCCTCTCTTTCGGTGTCAGACATTGTCTGTGCCCAACTCGTGCACCTTCTTGCATCCTCTTTGTTCCTACTGATTTCCAACCTATCTAGGGACAGTTCTCTGTTTCCACTACTTCGGGAGATGCCCTCAGTTTCGTAAAGCTGAGTGCTCTCCAGCTGCTCGCCTTCCCCCTCCCCTTGGGGTACTTGTTGTAGACCCATTTCATCATATATTCTATTGATCGTCTCTCCGATGCTTCTGGTGTCAAAGTCATCCTCGATATTCCCCCTAGACGTGCCTGGTACTACATCGTACTTAGGAAATAATTCTTCTTTATCTTCCCAGTCTACTACTGGCTCAGGTTTTTTAACCTCCCTTTCCAGATATTCGAGATCGCGTGCTCTCTGTCTTCGCTTACGTTCTACATCATCATCGAATTCTATGCGCTTTCTCACTTCTTCTCAGACCCTATCTTCTTCCTCTTTCTTTGCGTCTCTACGTTCATTTGCCCTGCTGATTTCCTCATCCCTTCATCTCTTTATTCTTTTCTCCCGTATCCTTTGTTCTTCCTCTATCCTTTGCTGCTCCTTTCTGTCTTGATCATTGGATGCTCTCTGTTTACAATCGTGTTGCCTTTCTTGCTCTTCACGATAAAACTGTTCTCGTCTCTGCCTATCCTTTTCCCTTATTCTTTCGTGTCTCAATCCTTTCTCCTTTTCCTTCACCGTTCTCTGTAAATTGCCTAGCATCGCTTTTTGTTTCACTTCATCTATGCCTTTACCATCGAGTTTCAATAAAATCTGCGCTCCCATCCATTTGTTTTGTGTGAATGCTATCTTACCAGTTCTATCCTCATTTCCTTTCCATATTTTGCCTTCTTTCTCCGTGTCGAGAGATGTACTTGCTTGTGCCTGGTCTTTTCTCTCGTTCTCGCGTCTCTCCTTGTCCCTTCAGACTTTGGAGGTGATATCTCTATCTTTATCCTTGTCTAGATTTTTGTCACTACTTTGCGTAGGGGACTCATATTCCCCGGTTGCTATACTCTGTGGCTGCTTTAAGTTCTCTGAGCAGGTATAACCCTTTGTCTTTGCTGTCTTCATTTTTCATTTCAGAAGGGGCGGGTGGCGCTGAGGGTGTCTCACCCCCCTCTGTGCATACATTAAGTATCCAATCTAATGGTGGCTCCTCCTCTTTATCCTGTTGGTACATTTTCCACAATTCTAGACTAGCTAGGCGTTTGTCTAACTTTTTGCCAGTCTATGTGGCATGCAAATATGTCATCATGTGTTGCAGGACTGTTTTAGATAACGATCCACCGTGGGGTCAAGGCATAAACATTTTGTTTGCGGTTCCTTTAACCCATTCTGCACTGTAATTCTTCAATTTAAGTGCATGTTTTGGCAAATGTTTGCACAGGTGTACTAATGGAGTCATATCTTCCATATTTAAATTTGTTCACTTTCTCTTTATACAACACTTGTTATGTCTTTCGTTATTTAAACAATTCCAACAATATGAGCGAGCACCAATCGTCGCAAGCTCCAATCCCGTTTTTCCACAAAATTTTATATCTTCTATTTTACTCAATAAACATCAGGTTGTATTCTACAATATTTTAAGTATCCAATCGCGTAATTTTTATGCTAGTTCCTCGAAGGAAAAATGTTCGTCCTATGACTTAACAACAAATCACACGTAAGACAGACGTTCACAGACTAGACAAACTCCAGCTGGTTACACAGACCTCTGCCTCTAATATTAACCCAAAAACAAAGAGGTGATGGCTGGAAGGTTTAGAATGAATCTTAACCGCTGGCATTGCTCTGGGCAACCCTCCAGACCATTGTTCTTCACCTGCCAAGCCATTACAGAAGGGGAAAGACCATATGCAAAACAGGCTTGGTCCCACCCAAAAAGGGGCAGTCCAGCCCGAACTGCTAGGTCACATCCCTTCTGCACGAGACCACAAGCATCCCCAAACATGTTTCAACCTTGTTGGGCCTCATCAGTGAGGAGAAGCTTGGGTCTCTAGGCCCAGCAGGCATGGGACCCACGTCTGGGCATAACCGTCCCACTCAGGGTGACAAAGCAAAAACAAAGAGGTGATGGCTGGAAGGTTTAGAATGAATCTTAACCACTGGCATTGCTCTGGGCAACCCTCCAGACCATCGTTCTTTGCCTGCCAAGCCATTACAGAAGGGGAAAGACCATATGCAAATCAGGTTTGGTCCCACCCCAAAAGGGGCAGTTCAGCCCGAACTGCTAGGTCACATCCCTTCTGCACGAGACCACAAGCATCCCCAAACATGTTTCAGCCTTGTTGGGCCTCATAAGTGAGGAGTAGCTTGGGTCTCTAGGCCCAGCAGGCACGGGCCCCACGTCTGGGCATACCCGTCCCACTCAGGGTGACAAAGCAAAAACAAAGAGGTGATGGCTGGAAGGTTTAGAATGAATCTTAACCATTGGCATTGCTCTGGGCAACGCTCCAGACCATCGTTCTTCGCCTGCCAAGCCATTACACAAGGGGAAAGACCATATGCAAATCGCTTGGTCCCACCCCAAAAGGGGCAGTCCAGCCCGAACTGCTAGGTCACATCCCTTCTGCACGAGACCACAAGCATCCCCAAACATGTTTCAGCCTTGTTGGGCCTCATCAGTGAGGAGTAGCTTGGAGTGGACTGTTTTGCTAAAGTCACCCCGAGTGGGACGGGTATGCCCAGATGTGGGTCCCGAGTCTGATGGGCCTAGAGAACCAAGCTACTCCTCACTGATGACGCCCAACAAGGCTGAAACATGTCTGGGGATGCTTGTGGTCTCGTGCAGAAGGGATGTGACCTAAGAGTTCGGGCTGGACTGCCCGCTTTGGGGTAGGACCAAGCATGATATGCATATGGCTTTTCCCCTTCTGTAATGGCTTGGCAGGCTGAAAAACGATGGTCTGGAGGGTTGCCCAGAGCTTTGCCCGTGGTTATGATGAATTCAAAACCTTCCAGCCATCACCTTTCTGTTTTGCTAAAGTCACCCGGAGTGGGACGCGTATGCCCAGATGTGGGTCCCGAGTCTGCCGGGCCTAGAGACCCAAGCTAATCCTCACTGATGATGCCCAAAAAGGCTGAAACATGTCTGGGGATGCTTGTGGTCTCGTGCAGAATGGATGTGACCTAACAGTTTGGGTTGGACTGCCCCTTCTGGGGTAGGACCAAGCCTGATTTGCATATGGTTTTTCCCCTTCTGTAATGGCTTGGCAGGCTGAAAAACGATTGCCTGGAGGGTTGCCCAGAGCTTTTCCCGTGGTTATGATTACTTCAAAACCTTCCAGCCATCACCTTTCTGTTTTTCTAATATTAACCCGATATGGAGTTTAAACTCATCCCTTTCACGAGCGTCTTTAACCGCTGTGGTGACCTATGTGTTCCTCTTTATTCAGGACTATGGATGCAAAGTTCTTCTAGCCACTATATTAAAGCGTAGGAATTAGGCGAATCCTCTCTCTTCTCGGGTGCCCCCCCCCCCCGGTATCCTCTCTCTTCTCGGGTGTCTTCCCTGGTATCCTCTTTTACTACTTTTATTCACCCTTTAAGTCACTATTTCCTTACCCATATAAATATATACATCCTACTCCACTTCTGACTATTTTGTTTTCCTGCCATCCTCTGTTACCTTTCCCTCACTTGTTCTGGAGCATGCACTTTTGCCAAAACATTTAGTCTTTTTCACTCACTGTTCGCATGTTTCCTCTCTGGGTGCTCGGGATCATCGCCTTCGTCACTGCCTCTCCTGCCGTTCGCTCGCTCAGCTGCCTGTAGGAGTGGGAAGGGGTTATGTGGGGAAACACAGGTCCCTTCAGACCTCTGTCTCCAGATTCTATTTTTTACTGTAACCACTGTCTACGGGGAGCTTCAAGGTCTACTCAGCCGGATGGCAAAGGACACGTGATATTGCCAAGGACCCAGAGTTACTTTATGTCGACGGTCAATGGGTATCTTATCTAATCGATAATCGATAACCATCCAATCTCTGCTACCAAGTGTGTTCCGGGACCCCCAACCAGCCCATAGAGTTGGTGTTTGCCCAGAAGCACTTTAAAACGAGATAGAAGCACCCTTGAGATGGATGGGGGTGCAGATTAATACTTTAACACCAAATCAATAATGACAACTCGACGGTTTGGCAAAGGGAGTCTGTTTAATGACAAGTACAAAAAACGGGGAGTCTTATGAATATCAGCGGATGTGTGATCTTCTCTCTCGCTTCACAACTCCAACGAACTTCATAAAAAACATAACATTTATAATGAAAACTCTTCATCATTGATGTGTAACACTTAAAAGTTGGCATGCACTTCTATTGGTTCAGGAAAGGTAAGATTAATATAGGTACTATATCTGTATATGGTAACAGAGTAAGGGGATTGGATAAATACTGTCAGGTGGGGCATCTAAGCCCGTCCTTCAAAATGGCTACTGTAGACGTCACTAAAAGTACGACGTCCTATGGGTTCTACTAACTACAGGACCCTAGATTACTTGGTCCATTGTGATTGGCTGGGCACCAACCCCACTCATACTGTTCCACTTTGCCTAGCAGCATGTAGATTGGTCGGCCAGGTGCAAGGTGCCCCTTAGCTCTCCTGGCCTTCCTCCAATTATTGTTACAATCAATCATCACTTTAGTGTTCATGTGTCAATTATTTCACTGTGGTTGGGCTCGAGACTGCATCTCCTGTCTGGAAAAGTTCTGATATCTTCACCTGGCCTGTTGCCATGTGTAGGTGTGAAGGTCTCACTTCTCCTTGTTCAGCTGGTCACGTGATTCAGACATCGTGAATTTGCCTCTTCTTTATTTAATTTGTGTATTTGATTTTCGTTTCACCCACCACCTGCCTTCAGTTTCTTATCTTGACATTTCTGAAGCAGGATATTCTGTTCTTCGCTTCAATTAATTGTAGCTACTGTTTGTCTATTCTGCTGATACGACCTTGGTTTTCCTGGCACGGGTTGCCTCTGCTGAGTTTCGTTTCTGCTGCTTATTCTCGATTTTGCTAAATATGAAGCTTTCCTCGTGTGGCCTTTAGTAACCTTTGGGTTGATTCTGCTTCTTGTGCAAAGTGGATGTATACTTATATAACATGCTTCCTTTGAGGTAGATATGTATAGGTGGCTCTTGCTGCACTATCTTTCTACTAAGCATAGCAAGCTGCATGATTTTCTTAGCTTTCTTGCAGTTCCAAGCATATGTACATGTGTAAACTGGTCGAATATCTTCATCATGCTCATGGCTTAAGCTTCTTACATTTGACATCGTCCTTTCACTTTAGGTTCACGATATCCCTAGCCCATGGCGTTTATCGTCTCTTTATGTCATTCTCTGGTCGTCATATCTTCTGTATATGAGTCAGTCCGGGTTCTCGTGACGTCACCATTCGTATTCCATTAAGACCTTTTTGGTTTCTTCAGGGACTGTACTTAAATGATCTTTATTTCGTTTCATTTGTTGATATGGCTTTCTCAATGGTACCTTACTGTCCATGGTTTCCTTGGTATCGGTACTTCAATAGGTGCTGTTCTTCTGTTGCTCTCTGCTGGTTTATTTGCTCATCATACGTCACATATTTCGGTGTGAACGTTCCTGGTACTTAAAGTGGACGGTTGGAGTGCGGGCTGTATATGGGACCTCCTCTATACGGTGGATCACCTGGGTGACGGGTCTTCGGGGAGTGGGAGTGGGACACTGGATGGCGAGATGCGGTATCCCCTTCCCTGTAATACCTTCACCCCATCCTACCAGGTAGGATACATAAGAACTGTACCCCCCTTTTTCTACACAAACACCGTCACATTAACATCCTGGGAGAGAACAGACTAACACCCGAGCAGTATACCTGACGTGTCCCAATACAATGGTCAGGCGAGGTCAGGCAATTGCTGACCAACACTAACACCTGAATTTCATTAAGCTTCCACACACGAATACGAGGCGGAGCATGAAAGCACAATCTGAGCAAGGCAAAACACATGAGGAAACAGCAGTTCCAAGACAGCAGCTGAATGAGTGACAAAACACGGCGAACTACGAGGGGTTTACAAGGAGGGAAATCCCCTTGACCTTTCTCGTAAGATACCGTATGTTCAAGATACCCCGAATCTGGACAGCATAAGACCTGGAGACCAGTCTGAAGAATCCTGCATTGTGTGTCGGAGGTACCTGTGCTCTTCCTACATGACTAATCGAGTCATGGAGAAGAAGCAGCCACCATGGTGCCGTCCTTGGCCCCAAAAATAAAGTAGCGACAGAGAAATCAGCACAGCCAGTGAGTTGGGGAGACCGATACAGGGCCGGTCTGTGTTGAAGCCAAGGTTGCAAGCAGCAACATTGTATACTGAGCACTGGAACGAACATTATTAAAACGCATGTGATGAAAGACTCAAGTAAAGTTGAACTACTGATGAATGTTTGAACTTTGAAAGGATACGATATTGTTGACAGAGTGGTCAGGCACCGCATGCATGCTCAATTGATGGTCTCTGTAAGGTATCCAGCTGAGAGGAGATGGGAGTGAAAGTAAAGAATTGTAAAGAGAAAGATCGTGTGAATCGAATGATCCTACGGCGGGTCAAGCAAAATCCTGTGCACAATCGAAAGTCTTTGATTTTTGATATAGAAAAGAAAGGATTGGAAATGAGATAAAATGGTCTGAGCCCAATCGAGGGCGATCAATTAAGGACATTGTGTTAAAGTGGTCTGAGACCCAGGCGGAGGGTAACCCGGGGTGAACAGTAAATCAAACAAGAAATTGTGCATGTGTAAACCCTGAGAGAAGTAGGTCTCAGCCCGGCAGAGGGTGACCCGCAGTGAACAGTAAATCACCTGAGAATTTGTGCATGTGAAATCGTGAGAAGAAGGGAACATTGGTGTTTGTTTGTTGCATCAGGCCCTCTGAAATAAGAGACTTTGAATGGCAAAGAGACTTTGGCGGAGAAGGCCCTGATGCTGAGGTTTTGAACTGCATCCTGGTGCCAGAGAAGCCATAGTGTGTTCTAAGCCCGAGTGTGCTGCCTTGTCCTGTGCTGATACCATGCCTTCCTTGCACTATCCAACAAATAACTATACTGCCAGGCCGTCCCATCACCGGACTACCCTTAAAAGTTTCAGCTCACTTGTTATGCTTTTTATGTGCACTTTGGTTTCAATAACATATTTTTTGTTTTGTGCAGGGGGCATTGGGGAGTACAACTGGTTCCATGTGATTTCATCGCAGGATGTTTTTTGCAGGGTTTTTACCAGATTATTTTACGAAAAAACTCATAGAATTTTTTATTTTTTTATTTTGGGGGGTTCCCTTCAATCCACCCATCCCCTTTAATTTTTATATAGACCCGAACACCCACACCCAATTTATATATTTTTCTAACGGCCCAAAAAATTCGATGAGTTTTTTCAGCAAAAAATGTGTGGTAAAAAACCCTGCAAAAAAACCTCCTGCAAAGAAAGGACATCATACCATACAACTACAGTGGCCAGACAACTACAAGCCACTGAGACACCTTTTTCTAGCTCCTTTTTTGTCCTGGAAATATCCCAACAGTTTGGAGAAATAGCTATGGGTTATAGGACTAACACATGCTGTACACTACGTTTTACTAATATAAAGAAACAAAGCTCTTTAGTTGTACTGTGTAAGGGCAAATAATGCTAAAGTCCTTGCTTTCAGCAATTCATGTTTCTTGTACAATAATGGTAGTTTTAGTTTCAGACTGTCAAGCCAGATTTATAAGTACCAGAATGCAATGTTCTGACAAGAACTGCTTTAGCATCTCACACCCGTCATGACCTAAATTGCGAATATTTAATTAACCTTTTTATAACACCAGAAACCATTCTCTATTCACAGGACCAGGATTTAAACCTGTGTTGCTCTTCATTGTCTTGCTTCCAAGACAAACGTGCTGCCCATGAGCTATCCTCCCGGTCCAATATTTTTACTGGGTTATACATGTGTGATAGTTGGCTGCTTTTAGTTATTTTTTGTTGCAGGCATACAGCTTGTTTTTATGCACGACGTGCATAAAAGCAAAACACATCTTACTTTTGTGAGAAGACTCTCTTTGTTCAACAACCTAATAGTATGCACTCTGGAAGAGACAGCATGTCTTTAACTAAACAGACATCCATTCCAGCTTGCCTTCAAACCATACGTAGTGAGAGATGTTTTTTAGCAGTAGAGACGTTGCTCATAGCTCTGTTTCAAATAGTATACAGTGCAAAACAGTCAGATAAACAATAGCACTATCACCCATAGATGCAGAGTACATGGGGGGCGTAACTGCCCCCTTAGTTCTTTAGCAACAGGGACAGGAACCTCACTTTGCCCCCATAGGGACGTTTAGAGTTTTCATTTTCTGACTGTACTGATATGATGCTAGCCCATGACATCATACACAATGACGTCATGTGACACTACAATGCATGTTTTTAAAACTGATGTCGACAAAACTCATTACAGTGTGCATCAATGTATGTTTTTAAAACTGATAACAGCAAAATGCATTACAGCGTGCACAACCTTTAAAGCTAAAGTGAGCAAATGCAGTACAATATCTGCCCACGTTTAAGGGATTGCTATATTTGCATAAGTGTAACGAACAGATAACAACAGGCCACCAGCACCAAAGAGTAACAACCTCAGTGTTCTATTAATTTGTTCGCAGCGAAAATTGAGAAAGTAGCCAATGGAAGCTTCCTGTTTCAAAACAGCCAGTTGAATGTTAATCAAATTCTGACTTTCTATTTAGCAGGCTTTCTTTAAACCACATGTGCTAAGAGGTTCATCGGCCAAGATGTTAATTCACAATATTTGAAATCCTTTATTGAGCCAAAGGTGATCAAATATCCCCTACTAGCCGTGGTGTTTTTAATCTTACAGTCACTGAATTTATACAAATTATACATAGATATTCCAGACCAAGAGAACATACACACAACATTTATTCAGAAGTCGTGAGGTCCACAGAGCAAAGGCCAGAGCATGCAGGGTGGCTGGGAAGAGAAGCATGGTCAGTTTTTTAGCAAAAGGAAGGAAGCTGTTATTTTTGCCTTTTCCATTAACATCAATAACAAATGGAATGCTCTGTCCCTTGCATTTAACTAAACATGAAGAGCAATGAATGTGTGCTTATCAATTGGTTTCCTGTAGCCATTGTGGTACGTCAGAAGGAGGAGTCGGACAAAGAGATGGCATTTTAAAGGCAATCTTTATTCAAAATAATGATAAAAGGCCTATCTGACCCTGTCACTAAGGGGTGTTCCCTACCTTACTGAATACTAGCTCGGGTGCTTGTCGTAAGGGTGATTGTCAAACTAAAGAATCTGTCCTCTGTCTGAAACTGGCCTATTCTGACCCTATCACTAACCAAAGGATTCAGAAAACAAATCAATACCATGATAATGTCACACCCTTCTTTCTTCCTCACCTGTTTTTCCTTGTTTGTGGTCCTTTTGGTCCTTTTGGGAGCACCTTCCTTCTTCCTCACTGATCGAGACTTGTATAGGTAGGGGCGCGAGTCTTCGGATTCCAGCGTGAGGTAAGCCGACTGCCTTAAGCAGGATAGCGTTCAGTATCCAGGAATGTTCAGCGAACGGAATCCAGGAATGAGAGTGGGCAGGCGTCCTATGCTCAGAGAGTGCCGGGAAGACTGCAGCACCGAGCACAAGACGGGATCCGGGATAAAAAGTGATAAAGCTAGCAGAAGCAAGGCAGGAATCAGGAGGCGGTTCCAGGAAGGAGAAAAAAGGGGTAAGGAACTGGAAATAGCACAGGTCAAGGACTCAATACACACGCCTAACAACTCTAAGCAGTTGCGTTGAGACGCACAGAGCCGCAGGGGCGTGCCCGTTTTCTAGGAAGCAGAGCGTTGTGTGTGAACACTAGAGCGCAGCGCTTCTGGGCCTTCGCCATGTTGGAAGAATCACTGACCTGATGTTGCGGTGCATCATGGACCACGAAGTCCAGAAGGGCCTGAATCGGTGGTTCATGACAGAGAATGACTCCCTTCTCCTGGTTCAGCTAGTTCAGCTTTGTAGAGTATCTTCTGATAGTCTTTAGCAATGGTTCTATGTACAGTAAGAAACAAAGCCCAGGGGAATGACTCTCCTCGTCTGACTGATTCAGTCTTTAAGGCTGTTATCTGGTAGTCTCCCTTAACAGTTCTGACAATCCCTTTTTACTCCTTCCAAGAATTACGTATGGCTTGGTTCAACGTCCCACAATTGCTCTTCCTCAGCAAGAGGTCTTTCTTTGTCTTCTTCTTGTTCATAGTAGCAAGGGAAATTACTCCTGGAATGTTCCTGGTTATTTCTATGACTTTTCCATCCAACCACTGTATTGAGGAAATCCACTCCTGTAACCCTCTTGGTTCTTGATGCCTCTCTTGTAACTGCTGAGACGCAGGAGATTACTCGCAATGCACTCTTCACTCTCTAGTACTGTTGGTGCCACTACTCAGACTAAGAAGGCACTTTTCACTCTTAGTACTGCTGATGTCAGTAATGTAATGAGGGAGATTACTCTGAGGCACTTTTCACCCTTTTCAAAACCCCTACCGGATCTACAGTAGCTCCCATTACCTTCTTGCTTGCGGGACCACAGCATCGTTTCTTCTCAGGGTGTTAGTGTCACTTTCTGGTCAGCTGACTGCTGTGCCTCTTTATCCACTTCCCTCTGATCTGTCTTGGCTCAGTGAGTTTGTGCTTCTCTCTTCTCTTCCTGCTGCATCGTCTCGGCCCTGCGGGCTTCCAGGGCTATTAGTGTTGGCGTAGTTGCAGGACCGCATGGTCTACCTTCCCGTCAGCCTATCTCTAGCTGCTTCTTGAGTCAGGTTCCTTTTTGGCTTGTTCCTCACACCCTTCTGTGGCATCCTCTCAACCGAAGATCAGTTTCTCCATCTCTCTTCTTCGGTCCCAGGGCCAGCTTCGCCTCATTTCATTGAGTCCTTCTTTGCTTTTTTTTGTCTGAAATGGATTCCTCCACAGCGGAGTATTAAAGTCCTTCTTTGATATCACTACGGTATTCTTCATGCCTCTTCTGAGCCACCTCTTCCCAGTACTGTCTGGACCTGTAAGAGGAGTAGCTTGCATAAATCCTGTGATCTTCTTCTCAGTACTTTTGGGAGATGCCTAACTATTACATCTTAAGTGAGAATAGGAGGATGTTTGACAGTGACAAACAGCTGTGCTTTCAAGTTGGTGCTTGGAGGATGTTATAAACTTCAGTGTTTCAAGGGTAAGAGGGTTAGGGAGTTTCATCGCATAACGGGAGTCCTCATCCCCATGAGGGGAGTCTCTGCCTGTGAGGTCCTGCTTTCCGCCACCTCTGGGGGATTGCTGCATAGCGAGCTCACCTCCCTATCCTCACAAGGAAACCCCACCCCCTGTGGAGAAGTTCCAAGATCCTGGGAATCCTCACACTGTCAATACCTGTACTTAGACACAATGATTATAATCTATGTAACCTTCCTGTTATTTTTGTTAGGCCTATGCTGCAGTTTAACCATCTTTGTGATTGCTTTTAAGATGCAGGCATATGCTTGGGTAGTCTCCCGTATACATTAAACTATACTGTGTAAGCACATACTCTGTGCTTTTTATTAAGTACAACTGCCATCTAAAAACTAGCAGACTCTTGATTCTCTATTATTTCCTGGCAGTATGTTACGTTGTACCGAGGAGCTAGAAAAAGCCCTAAAGGGCACATACATTGCTAACACATGAAATGGCTGGTTCCTAGGTATATAATATAGACATGATGACCACAGCAACTAATCGCAGTGCTGAATTGGATGGAGAGGAAGAGCTGAGGAGATCTTACAATAGATAAAGTCATGTCAGTATTTCCTAAATGAGACTTTGCAGTGTCAGTGTGGCTGGAGATGAAACACTATTGGCTTTAAACTCATGTAGATTAATTTCCCTCTTGGTAATATAATGATTTTGTGCCAATCAGTGATCCATATCGTAACAGGGCAGAAGGAGGAGACTGACACACAAGTGGCATGGGTGTTTGCATAAACTTGTATTAGGAGTGAAAATAAAGAGAATAATCTAACTTTCCCTAACTCTAAGAGGGGATTCCCTACCTCAAATAAAAGTGCTAATGGATCTGTCAGGATGTCATTGCAACTAAAAAGAGTCCACCATCCTGTGTCAAAATCCTACTTATATCCTTCAAACCTATAACTAAGCTAAAGATGTAGTGGATCTTCTTGGTCCAGAAGAATGTCTCACTTCTTCTAGACAGTGGATGACAGTTCCAGTTCTTAGGTAGGATCTTTACCTGAAGGAATGACTCCCTTACCCAGATCTCAATCCCTTTCAAAGTCACAAAACAAAGTTCCAGGTTGTAATGCCAAAAAGCAATAACGTTTTCAATTCAAACACAAACAGTAAAGTAGTTCCAGTTCAAACATCAACATTCCTTATTGCCCATAGTTGCTTCTTCACTATTGGGTTCCTGGATAATGCCTCTCTTCTCCAGGTATCTTGACATAACACCACAGGGAATGACTCCCTTCCTCTGGACTCTCTTTTCACTTGATTCCATGATTTCACAATGCCAGTGCAAGACCCCCTTCCACTGGCCTTCTTTGACTTTGTTCTCACACTCTCTTGGCTTTTACTTTCACAGTTCACACCACCAGGGGAGAAGACTCCCTTCCCCTGGACTTTCTTGGCTTTAGCTTCACAGTTCACAACACCAGGGGAAATCCAGGGGGAAGGACAGGGGACTCCTTTCCCCTGGCCTTTCTTGGCTTTAGTTTCACAATTCACAATGCCAGGAGGAATGTTTCCCTTCCACTGGCCTTTCGCAGGCTTTTAATCACAGTTCACAATGCCTCGGGGAATGTATCCCTTCCCCTGACCTTTTTAATATACTCTGCTCGATGTGGGCCCCAGACCTGTGTCACAGTTCCTTTAGAGATTTGTTTTGGCAGACCTGGTTGCCTACTCTGCCAGGTATTGCCATGAAGAAGATTACTATTGATGCTCTCCCTCTCAAGTTTGTGAAAGCATCATGAATGAGATACAGACAACACACTGAAAGTTTGGGCTACAAACGTTTATTAAAATAAAGATGGTTGGAAAAAACCCTAACTTGCCCTATGCTAAGGTGGGAGTTCTCTACCTAAATAAAGCTAAGGATAGTCTGTGCCAGGAGTTGCCTTCCCAAACTTTCATGTTTTTCAACAGTTCCAACATGACACAATTATTTGGGATCCTTCCCAGTTCTTCTATCTTGGTTATCCTTCACCAATATCATAGGGTTCACTGCCTTACTTTCAAATCACACAAGGTTTCCTTTTAGACTCAACCAAAAGCTTCTTTGTGGTGCTTAAGTGGCTTTTCATAAAGGGGGTGTGCCCAGGCTAGGCGCAGTTGTTGGACCACATGGGCCACCCATTACAGGTCACGCAACCAACACACCTTACTTGCTCCTTCTTCATATGCCCGTTGCCACTGTCTTATCTCTACAGTGGTGCTTGACTTATTTTCATTCCACATTGTTATAATGCATTACCATTACTTGTTTTAGCACCATTTGCTTGTTGCACTTTCACATACTCTCGTGGCTTTGGCCAATGCTTGTTCTTTCAAGTTAAACAGTTCCACGTATGGCTCTTGCCAATGCTTGTTCTCTTCATTTACACAGTTTACAATGATATCCTTGAAGAAATAGCATTTGTTTGCTGCGCAGCAGACTGTGTTACTAACGGGACAAGCAGAGCCCGCCCTGAAGAAGGACATAGTCCGAAATGCATCAGCAAGGGCCTCTTCTGGTTAAATGATTGAACACTACAATCTGGAAAATAAATTACAAAGTCATTGAACTTTAAGTACAGTGTTTATGTCAATCCATTTTCCTTGTTGATTGAATGCATAACTACTACCACGAATTTGATCTATTTATAACACCAACTCTGAAGTTCACTACAAAATAGGCGTCTCCAAGCTCAGTCGATTTTCCACTGAGCAATTTCTGCCTATCCTTGTGGCTCTTGCCAATGCTTGCACAATTCCTTTAACTTGTGTTTCCACAAAACAACTTTCATTCATAATGGTATTCAGCCGTGCTTTCTTTTATTCAAATCGGTATTCTAGGTTCCAAAGTACTTGCTTTCATGTAACTCAGTATTCAAAATACTTGTTGTCATCAAAGTGTTTGCTTTCATTTAAATCGGTATTCAAAATACTTGTTTTCATCAAAGTGCTTGCTTTTATTTAAATCAGTATTCAAGATACTTGTTTTCATCAAAGTGCATGCTTTCATTTAAATCAGTATTCAAGTTTTCATCAGTCTTACATGCTCGCCTGCCAACCCAGTGTCCCCTTCTCTAGGCTGACTCACTGGTCAAGCACTTTGTCTGCCAAGCCACTTTTCTGGAGAGGTGTGCTCTCGTGCCACAGTTCGGATACCTGCTCCCACAGCTGCCTCCATGTGCTTCAGTCTTCCTGCTTTTAAACCTCCCGCCAATCTGATTAGTCAAAAAAAGAATACACCGCTCATTGTTGGTTTGGGAGTACCGTATTACTCTTGCTTGCCTCCTCCTCATCCCAGTACATAACTGGTGTTTTTATTTATGTGTATCAATCAAGAGAGGCTCTGTGTCTCTGGTTGGTCTCTTCCCTGTCCCAGTATATAACTTCTGTGTTTTAGGGTTTGATTTACAGGAAAAGTAGGGAAGGGATTGTCAACAGCTTATTAAAGGCTTGGGGTACGTTGGACTCATGGTGAAAGGGAAATTGGGGATACCATGCCTCACCTAAGGGTGTCTCATTCCCATTCCTTAGGTCTCCTCCACCCGATGATCCTCCCTTGCATATCAACCCCCAGGGTCAGGATCTGATAGCGACGGCCTATCCCTGGCCACCTGGGAGGAGGATGTATTGGAGGAAAAAGTGAGGATGCCCTTATATTCCTCAAAGGTTGTGGGTCCCATACCCTGCTCTCTTCTCTGTGTTTTACTCCTAAATGACCTGCTTCACTCTCCTGCCATGTACTATTGTTTAGAGTATTCCTCTGTGTTATATGTGGGACCCAGACCCTTGATCTGAGGTTTCCCTTGTCCCCTTTTCTGACCCGAGGCTCATGTACCTTCTGGGTCTCTGTCCTTCCTCATGCAGTGGTCTCGGGTACTTCTGACATTCTCGTTAGCTTTTCTCACTCTCCTGTTACTTCCACGGCAATTAAGCAGCTTTGCAGTTTAGGTTCTGGGTGGGCTGCACATCTGTCAACTACCGCACCGCCCAAATGCTTCCTGCATCAGGACTCCCATTTACCCAGCTCTCCAGTCAGCCTGTGCATGGCGGATCGGGTAGGGATACCTTGAGTCCTCTTCTCGCATCCCAGACAGCAACCTCACCTTCTCTCTGTGCTGGACGTCCTCCCAGCTTGCTCTTCCACCTGGGAGGTTCTGATGATGAGGCAAGTCCCTTGTCTGTCTTTATTTGGAATAGGCAATGGCGTCTAGACCACTCATTCAGGTTCCAATGGCTCCACACCTCCTCCTCGTCTCAGTACCTCTTGCGGAAGTCATACTCAAGTCATTCCTACTTTCCTCATCCCACTGACTGTTGCCTCATCAACCTCACAGAGATACCTGATAGAGTGTAACATGGAGGTCTGTGGCACGGGATAAGGGGATGTGAAGGAGTTGGGTGGAGGGTGAGTGGTGTTGTACTGTGCTCTTCCAAGATGTCCTCCCTGATCCCCAGACAGGAAGTCTCCCCCATGAGATTCTCCTTCTGAGTACCACCCCCAGGGTAACTGAAATAGCAGCCTCACCTGAGAAGGGGCTCTTCCTTGAGGATAAGTGACCAAATCTGGGATTCGTCACATTATCCAATGTTGAGTGCTTTGAATTTAAAGTGCCATGTCCTAAAGCAGAATGCTACCAAGGTGGCATAGAAGATTAGGCGATTGTTGCAGAGATGTGTCAGGAATTTTACAATTAATATGCACCCATAAATGAATGAAATGAGAAAGGCCTTCCTGGCAAAAGTGAGAGAAATCAAATGTATGAACTTATGGGCTTATTAGGGATTCCTGCCTCTTGCTTGCTACCACGTTAAAATTGTGGTGCGTCCCCGAATGTTGGTGGAAATAAACTGTTGAAATAATGTATTTTCGAAGCCAGATTTCATAATACCAATATACACTGATAGGTTTTATTTTGGCCATGTGTGAAATCCTGAGCCCAAAATATCAAGCACAGGATTGTATTAATTTGGGATGCAGTTTTGAGCAGAGCAAACGGTAAGGTTTAAACTTTTCCAAGAATGAACTATGCTACATGTTAAAGGCAAACCCAAAAGTAAGGGAGTTATTTTGCAGCAAATACTGCAAGGCATTTAATCAAAACTTATACTCTGATTTCTTTTTGTGTCTTTCCAGTGTGACCAGCATAGGCAAAGATGATGTCATTACAGCTAAATGTGCTCCAGTCAATGTGAGAATATATGATGTGTTTCTTTGTTCTGCCATGTTAGTAATTTATTCAGAATATATTGTTTGAAACTCAAGAGCTGGAAGGAATAGAACAGAATAAAATTGCATTTTAAGCTCTGCTATCAATTGTAAGCATACTGGAGAGAGTTCAGGGCCCCAAGGTAGTGGGAACTAGATAGAAAATAATTACAGGTTATAGTAGGCCAGATGGCTTAACAGCAGCCCGAAATGCATTTAAGACAGGCTTTCAAAGCATGAAAACACTGCAAATTATCTTCAGGCATGAACAAATGGCACCAGATCTTGCTTTAAAGAGATATCACATGCTTTATTTTACAACAACGTGCAAACTGAGTCCATTAGCCTATGAAGAGGTCAGAAGAAAGGGTAGCAAAAGTTAGATTCACAGCATTTAGAATATGTAAAACCCAGTCCATTTACTGGGAATATTGAGAACATGGGGAAAAAATATTTAGAAAATGGCCCTCTTAAGGGAAAGGTTTCAAGTGCACACCAAATAATGAATGCATTCAAATGAACAATATAATGCATTAAAGTGTGCAAAAAACAAAATTAAGCTTGCATAAACAGGAAAGTTCAAATGTATCTGAGCTTTTGATATATTGCAGATAAAATATGCTCTATTAGAATCTGTGGTCAGATTTACATGTTTTCATGTTGAAAATTGCCCAAAAATGGCATGCAAGTGAGAAATAATCAAAAAGTATCAAAATTCAATATTGCATGATATTAAACTGTTTGCCTTGGTGTGGAGAAACTAAAAATATGAGTGTTATTAAGTTAGCCCCAATGAGTCAGAAGCTAGAGCATGAAAACATAATTGTCTTTCTTCTCAGAAAGAGCAGAAGCCCCCTCCTTTTTGGTCATGTGAGTGGCAAATGTGAGGGGTCAGAAATGAAAGGCAGACACAAAGTTGTCATGTTTTGGTTAAAGACTTTTATTGACAGAAACGGGTTGGGAAAAGGCCTCTCTGACCCGGCTTTAAGAGGAACTTCCCTACCTATAACCAAAAATGAATGATCTGTCTTGTCAGGCTATCAGAAATCAAAAGACGTCCTTGTGTGCAAACGTTCTTTCCTGACCCTCACACTACAAACTAAATAATAAAGTGAGATAGGAAATGTCTTTAACCTGGTATTTGCAAAAAGTGTTCATAAATGAAAATATAACAACTCCAACATTCTGCTAGGTAACACAGCCTTGTTTCCAGAGGGTGGTTCCCTTCCCCTGGATTCTTCAATGGGATGGCAATGTCTCTTGTAACAGTTCTTTGTATCTTTCCTTGGCCCATAACAATTCTATGAGGTACAAAGCTGTTAAACCTTGTGTTTTCCATCTTTAAAAAGTTCCTTCTTTGTTCCTTTCTTAGGGCTTCTCTGTAGGTTTGCAATTGCCTGGTATACTCCCCTGCCAAGACTTCTCATGCACTTCCAACTGCCTGGTATACTTCTTTGCCAAGACGTCTTAGGCACTTCCAATTGCCTGGTAAACTCTCCTGCCAGGACTTCTCATATAGTTCCAACTGCCCCGTATACTTCCTTGCCAGGACTTCTCATATGCTTGCCCTTTGCCTGGTTTACTCACCTGCCAGGACTTCTTATTTCCATATATGTGTAACAATCTCTCTTTACATTCACAATTGTATATCTTTTCCTTGATCCAACATTTCTAGTGCTTTCAATGTTCACTTTCAGTTTTCCCCATATTAGCATTCCATGCACTCATATATTGTTAGGGGTTGGATTTGTATTCTGCCTTTTTGACTTACAAACAATCTTCTTATCATTTCTGTTTCTATAATGCTACAATGTTCAAATTGTGTTTGGCGCGGTCACCTCAACGCTTCAGGAACCCCACTTTGATTGGGCTTACTCACCGGCTCTTCCTGGTGTCTTCGGTCCCAGTCACGCTTATGCAGTGCAGCTCTGCCACTTGCTTTCCACTCTAGACTGCATTGATGTATCTCCACCCGCTTCCATGGCTCCACTCCTGCACGCTTGCTCACCTTCAGGTCTTGGTGAGGGTAACGCTGCTTCCTCCAGCTGCCAAACATCCAGGAATCGTCCTGTGGTTCCTGGCATTTCTGTGGCTCTGTTTGCTCGCGCAACAATTCTTTCCCTCTTTGCTGGTGAGCGCCTTGACTCCGACACACAGACTCGTGCCTCCAGCTTCCGCACACCTCCAAGAGAGATGCAACGTCTTCTAAGCCCCAGCAGCTTCTACTCACAGTTTGGTTTTCATTTTTAAATGTCCTGTGCAAAGGTGCATTCTCAAAACAACTATCACGCTCATTGAAGTTGGGGCCCCTGCTGTTCTACATCATTTCCTTCATCCTCCTCATCTCAGTACTTCAGTGGTTGTGGGAATTGGAGTCCACTGATAGCAACAGATGCACAGTACTTGGATAACCTCTCTCAAATATTGTATATGAAGGATCAGTTCTATATGAAGGGGAATTAGAACTGAAAAAGGTTTTCTCTGATTGTTTACTTTTCCGACCATGGAATTATGAGAATTACATCATTACAGGAGCTGATCCAACCCACGTCCCTCAGCAGCATCCAGAGCCGCATCCGTGGCCCAGGAAGGCTCACCAGAGCACTGCGTTGGCACAACCCCACCCGTGCCTAGGAAGGCCCAGGTACCACATCACCTTGTGTGCCCAACCATCTTCAATTCGCCAATTATCCACATTTATCTGGCTGCACCATCGCTACAGCCCACGAGGAGCCATTAAAATGGCCGCCGACGACCGCATCCTTCAGGCTGCCTAGCAACCACCCGAAACTCCCATTGGCCCAACTTCTCCATTTCCTGCAGGCGGCCCAGCTGGATGGCGCGAGCCGGCCCTCCCTTTAAAGCACTACCATCAAGGCACTCGCCTGTCTGTGTACCTGTCCGTTGCCACCGTCCCACCGTCACCCAGAGACTCTGTCATTTCAAAACTCACCCCAGTTACTGTGTGAGTAGCTGCATCCCGTTGGTCCAAACACTTATTACAACTTTGTCACCGATACTGTCTACCACTGCTACCGAAACTTCCCAGTACCACTGCCCAGGTTGCTCCCATTGTGCTCACGGCTGCCTCTTATTGCGTAAGCAAATACCACTGGGTTCACTACTGGCCCAGCCCTTCACTGTTTGCCTACCATCCTTGTTTACTGTGTTTCTGCCCATTGTGCGCTCACTCGAACTAGCCTACTGTGATTTTTCAGGCCTCTTACTGCGTAAGCTTCTACCCACTAAGCTCACTATTGGCCCCACATTTACTGTCTGCATCTCTATTCCTGTCTACTGTGACATACGAACTTACACGACTGGCATTCTGAACTATCCTACTTTACCTATGCTCCACAATTATTCCACGTAATTGTGATGTGCGCTGTTGTACGTGTGCTCTGCCGTTACTGCTAGTACTACTGCATGTGTGCTTTGCCATTGCCACCTGTGTCAATGGGAATTAGCCTCTGATCCCCAATACAAATCAGCTACCGTGCAGAAATCTGAATCAGCCTATTCTGACAAATTGAGTACGTACAAGGACACGCATATACTCATAACTTGGCTATTTTAACCAAACAAGCTACTCTCGCTTTCACACCTGAACCTCACCATGTTATGACTCTACATTTGTGCCCCTTGCAGGCTCACTCTCATTGAAAGTTAGCCTATTTGACTGAAATGTAACTCTGCCTTATCAACGTGTTAGCCTATCTGATTTCATATTGCGCCCTTTGCAGGCTCCCTGTCATTGTAAGTTAGCCTATCTGATCTAATATAACTCTGTTATGACGATATCTTTGCGCCCTTTGCAGGCCCCTTGTCATTGCAAGTTAGCCTACTTGACTGAAATGCAACTTTGCCTTATTAATATGTTAGCCCATTTGATCTAAATATAATTTTGATCCCTGATGCATGTATCGCACTAGCTACCACTGATGCCTATACATCGAAGCCCATACTGCTCAATAGCTTACAGCAACAGCTCTACCTCACCCCAGCTTTGCTCTATCGTAGCATACCTGAAGACTGGGTTAAGCAACCGGCTGCATTAGCTAAGTCCACACTGACTGATTGACTATTGTGCTAGCAATTAATTCCACAACTACAGACTATACTACAGTATACCCAACTATATTGTGTCCTGGATAACAATACTATAGCTCCTCCTAAAAGGCACATATGAAGGAGTGCTCTGCTCCCCTCCACTATACTCATTATCATAGCCATAGTTTTAATTCACATTCATATTACGACAGCTCCCCACCCTCTCATTGCTCCTACTTCCATTATGACCCAGTCCTCTCCCCAGAGAAATAGCCGGACTCATATACTAAAGCCAGATAACCCTAACAACATTGGGCCTCAGCAGCCTATGTACAATTACCTACCTTGTAACACATCTACAAGAAATGAAAGGCTCCGCTCAAGACTAGCTGAAATATTTGAACCGCTAGCAAGAACACACCCTCTCACAACAGGAGGAGGATCAGCCCACATATGAAAGCCCCCAATACCAGAGGAAAATCTCTCCATAGCCCTCTCCTAACCCACGCGTCACGCAAGCACGTCACCTTTAAAACACAACGCACAGAAGCCACACCCATTACTCCACCTTCTATTCCAATTCTCAAGGGCGCTTTAATAAATGCCAGATTTCTGGTTGCACACGCAACAGAGATCTTCGACATCATACAATCAGAAGACCTTGACTTCCTAGCAATCACTCAATCATGGCTACACGCCGCAGCAGGCCCAGCCCTCTCATTGGCCATCCCCAATGGCTACACTATTTTAAGATCCGACAGAAACGAAGCGCGAGGAGGAGGCATAGCCCTCATTGTGAAATCGAATCTACCTATTAGACTAGCTCCACCCCTTAGATATCAGATCTTGTGAAATCCTCACAGCTAAGTTGACCATCAACAATTTCCAGACCCTCATGATCCATCTCATATACAGACCCCGAGGTCACTTCGGATCCTTCAAGAAAGATATTTCCAATATCCTGTCAAACAATCTAAAAAATTCCTCCCAAATCCTCCTTCTATGGGATATGAACTTAGGTTTCAATGACCCTAAATATACGCATGCAACCATAGTGGCCAACATCTTAACTGAATTAGGCCTTACCCAGAGAGTGCTCCACCCTACTCACAACAAGGGGAGAATACTTGATTGGGTGGCAGATTACAATTGCAACACATCTATCTTATCCATATCACACCAGATCTGGACAGACCACCACCTTGTAGCCTTCTCCCTAGTCATAAAAAAACCCATCCCCACGCACTTATTGTTAGCTCGACCTATACCCACAAGGAACAAAAAGAATATTACATATGACAACCTACTCCCCTCATCATACCTAAACTCAATGTGCTACCTGAGAAATTGGGGCCTGATGCACTGGTCAATGAGTTTAACTAAGTCATGTCCTCATCACTTGACTCAATAGCGCCACTTAAAATGAGAAGAAGCAAGCCAAAAGCCCGCCTTAACTCATGGTTTACATCCCACTTGAAAGCACTACGATAAAAAAAGACAATTCAAGGTCTCCTGGAGATTGTCACCATCTGAGGAAAACAAGACCAACCTCAGCACTATAACCGCTCTCTATAAAAATGAAATACTTCTAGCTAAACGTGAAACTTACAATTCTGGAATATCACAAGCTAAATCAAGTGCGACAAGCTCTTTGTTATTCTGAAAGAGCTGGAAGTTCCCATCCCAGTGCCTGACAATTGTGTAAAAGAAAAATTATGATGCTCAAACATACAGCAAGCGCTCGCTAATAAAGTTACGACCCTACAGTCTAAAATTGCCAAGAAAAAAAGCATCCCTAACTTGTACCATGCCACCTACTGTCGCCCTTGCACCTCCCAACTATACTGCTGATCCTCTACACTTTAAGTTCTCTAAAGTTACCATACTCGAAACAGAACAGAAAAAAACATTCTATCGCTCAAACCTTCAAACTGCCAGGGCGATCAGTGCCCTGGCCAACTTATAAAGGGTGCAGCCAGAGTCCTGGCCCCTTTCATCAAAAAACTCATCAATGTCTCCTTCTCCTCAGGCATTATCCCTAATAACCTCAAAGAATCATCGATGTTACCACTACTTAAAAAACAGACCCTTGATCCAGGCATACCCACTAATTACTGAACGATCACTACAGTGCCTTTTCTTTTAAAAATCATAGACAAGATGGCCGACTCACAAATACAAAAACACCTCGAATCCAACCTCTTACTTGGAGCACATCAGTCAGGCATCGGGCCCCAACATAGGACTGAAACAGCTTTAATAGATTTGAAAGCCCAGATAGACGAATTCAGGGACAAAGGGGAATCGGCCCTTCTTCTCCTCCTGGATCTTTCGGCTGCATTCAACCTTGTGGACCACGGGGTCTTATGCAGCCATCTGGACTCTGCTGCCTCTTTCTCTGCAGAAGCTATAGCATGGATAAAATCCTTTCTAAGTAATCGAACTATGAGAGTCTTTTCCCCTACAGCAGCTGCAGACCCCATCCCAATCACTTGCAGAGTGCCCTAGGGTTCTGCGTCTCAACTACCCTATACAACATCTTCACAAAGCCCCTTTTCGACGATCTGGACCATCTTGATATCACCTACACTAATTATGCAGATCATACTCAGATCCTCCTACCACTTACTTGGGATTACGACAAGGATTTGGCCTTAGTGAATAGGGTATATCTCATCATCCAGGCATGGATGGCCACCCATGGAATATGCCTGAATGGTGACAAGACTGAGATCATTATCTTGGGCACGACCTCAACCCTTAAAAAACTGAGCCCCAACTTCACCACCTTTAATATTGGCAATAAAACCATCACTGTCGCTAAGGAGGTGAAAACCCTGGGGTTCTACCTAGGCTCCACATTGTCTCTCAATAAGCAAGTAAACGCTATGGCCTCGGCCACGGCATATACTTGCAAACTGATTAGAGCAGGTAAACCCTATCTGACCAACAACAGTTGCCTTACCTTGGCCAGAGCGCTTATTTTGTCTAAACTCGACTACTGTAACGCAGTGTACATAGGAGCCTACAAACAATTAAAAAAATCCAACTCCTGCAGGATAATGCCCTGAGAGCAGCACTCGGAATAGCCAGGAGAGTACACACCTCTGAGATTAGAAGAGCCAATAACTGGCTCTCAACTCATGATAAAATTAATCTAAAAGTTGTCTCACTCACTTATAAATGCCTGAACAACGCGGCACCTTGCTATTTGACTGAAAGACTTACTAGAAAATCCTCCACAAGAGCCACCAGATTATCCAGTACCAACTGCCTTCTAGTCCCAAGATTCAAGCTAGTTGGGCGCAATAGCTTCACGGTCAAGGCAGCCCAACTTTGGAACGCCTAACCCCCCCCCTTATTGAGAGCAGACCAATCTTACCAAAACTTCCGCCAAAATTTAATAAAGTGGATCAAAGACTCAGATAAATAAAGTCCGCTTTCCGACATCTATAATTGATCTTCTCTGCCACCATGTAAATAATTGTAGATAAGTATCCACCTACCTGTGATTTTAAATGTACAGTTTGGCTAGCCATTGTAAATAACCAATTGTATTTTTTTCCGACTACGTTCTGCTGCGTTTTATGAAACCTTGATGTATGCATAACTATATGTCTCTGTTTGACGGATATTGCTTGACTTGTATAATCCTAGGTACTGTATTGTATTTTCTCATTGTGTAACTAAGCTTAAAGTTGTCTTATGTTATGCGCCCTGATACCCACGGGTCTGGTGCGCAATACAAATAATAAACAAACAAACAAACAAACATGGAAGGGAGTTTGGTCTAAAGGATGTTGGGAAAAGGTTTCTCTATTTTCTCTAAGGGAGAACAAACGCATGGCAACAGGCCATTCGGTTATTGGGTATAAGGGGGTCTTTCATAATTTTACAAGGCTGTTTAGTTGAGAGTTGGCCTTTGGGATACAACCAAAGCTTTCCACTACTCTCCATGGGTGGAAGACGGAAGAAAGCACAATTGGCCATTAGATTGTTGCAAATGGGGGATTCATCCTGAAAGGGAAAGGGCAATACCACGTCTCACCCAATGAAGTCAGGAGATCACCCCGGAAGTTATCTTCCCTCATGTGATCCTCCCTCACACAGCTGCCTCCCAGGGCCAGGATCAGGTAGCGGCTGCCACCCACTGGCCACATGGGAGGAGGTCACTGCCAGGAAAACAGTAATAGTCCATTGGATTCATCACAGAAAGCACATCTCTATGCTAAGAGTAAGGGTACCGTAAAGGCCTATAAGAATAGCATACAGATAGGAAAGGAACAGAAGGTGAGGCATCTGGAACATTGATCAAGGAAAAGACAGAAGGGGAAGACTGTTTCATTGAAAGAGGGAAGCCAGAGCAGCTCATAGATGGATGTCCAGTTTGTGCAGGAGAATTGACTTCCATGCTGGTCAGCTGAACTGAGGGTTTTTGCTGAAGGAATAATGCCTGCCTGACGGGGGCCCTGATTGACTATCCCAAAATCAGAAGGTTAAACAAAAGAAACCTCTACCAATTCCCTAAAATCTTCCAACATTTATCACTATAAAATATGGAAAGAAAAAAAGACTTGTACAACTCCACCACAGAAAGCTGAAAAGATTGCAAGCATCATATGCAGGCCCCTTTAAAATTGTACATGTATATAAATTGAGAAGAAATATCTGGGTTTATCGAAAACTCGCACACATAGGTGCATTCATATTGTGAAGGCCTATACACATTGAAAGATGCACATGCCAACAGATAGAAAACACACACACTCACCCATCCACAAACATGTTTAGATTGTAAATCATGTTTAACAGAAGGGAAAACCCTTGTATGTTAGGACCTAGGGTAAAGATACTTGTATAACAAAAAATGTCCTAGCAGACTAATGTCCATGCACTTTTGTGTGCATTACTCTTATAACCACTTGTGACAGTAAATGTCTAATTATTTCCAGTAGTCTAAGTAACAAAAAGAACAACTTTTTCTGTTTCTTTCAAAAAAATAGGCTTATACATCACCCACACCTAATATTTTATTTTTCGCATATATTAATTCTGTATTGACCGTATCATACATTATTTTCATTAGTAGTGGCCACATTCTTTTTACAAATCTTGTTTTTATGCCCATTCTATTTTGGGATAACGTATATCAAAAACATATATAGACATATAGGGCCTCAGCACGAGTTGGGCGCTAACCATACCGCCGGGGCTATTAGCCCTACGGCTAAACCCCCCCGGCGCTATTACCGCTGGATCACGGGTTTGGCGGAACGGTAAGTCCCCATTCCCCATTAGGCCCATTCAGGAATTTCCCATTCCCCATTGGGCCAATAGGGAATGTTCGGCGCTATTACCACCGGCGGTAATAGTGCTGAAAATCGACAAAATCACAGCGGGTTTGCCCCCAGCTCAGAGCTGGGGGAAAATCTGCCAAGCCCGTGATTTGGCGGACCCTTAAATGCAGCAGTAATAGCGTTACTGCCGCATTTAAGGGTAACCGCCAAACTCGTGATGAGGCCCGTAGTGTTGAAATTCAAAACCTAAATTAATAAAGTGGTAACCATGATTGCGTGTAGTTGAATAACATACTGAAAAGTTACACAGTGAAACCATATAAAGAAACACAAACACTTTCAAGCGTTATAATAGACAAGGTGCTTGATGAGTGCACCACAAAATCATGTGAACAACACAAACGAATTACAAAAAGTATTTTGCAAAAATAACTCTTCATGTAAAATGCTGCCTATAAGGCCTGGGTGTACATTCATCCTATGTGACCCAATGGGTCTGAGGTCCTAGTTGTTGGTAGATATTAGAGCTTGTTAGTTTTTAAAAGGTCAAGTGACACATTCATAGTCATTTATTCATGAAAAATCGTGGAAACCATTCTTTTCCTGTGAATTCATAATTACAGGGGAGAATGCAAACAAGTTGCCTTCTGTATGTAATGGCTTAACACTATGTTAGCTCCTCATTCCCTATATGTCTAGTGGCCTCTACATAGCTAATGTATTTGCTATATTCCATATACACAGGGGAGTTGGTGCCTGTATATCATTTATTTATTGAGGTAATTTTCCCTGGTGCCATACTTGTCTCGATGCTGGAGAACATCAAATGTTTTATTATATTTGCACTGTGTAGACTATTTTAGTGAGACCTTAGTGTTGTGCAGAAAGAGATCAAAGCTAAGCAGAATTGTCGGTATGTCTAGTGCTTATTAGAATACAGTAGATGCATACAGAGATCATTGTGATTGAAAGTGGATGCCTTTGTGGACGTGTAATAGAGAGATTATATTTTTGTTTTTGTGTTTCTGTTTACAAAACCTTTCACAACATAGAAAAGAATTTCATCTTTACAGTAAAGAAAATACACACAATAACATACATATTATCTTATAATTAATAAAGCTTACATCTTGACACGGCAACCTTATCATTGATCATAACATATTTAACAATTAATTCATGCTTCATGTCGTCCTACACTTCAAATATGAAAATCCTCTAATACAAGTAAATGTATGATTTTTTAAAACATAATTAATGCTATAATCAGCAAAGTGTTGGAGCCCCCATTAGTCTAGACCAAAGGTTGTTACTTATGACCCTACTAGTATCATTCACAAATCTTTCAAACCACATTCCTCTGTGTGAGCCTAAAGCCTTACAATAAAAAACAAGATGTTTTAAAGTTTCACTGCAAACAGGGCCTTTGCACAGCCTACGAATTAGCTCCCAGGCACAGGAATCGAACCCCATCTTTCTAGGGTACCAAGCAAATTAAAACAGAATGTCATGTAGACGTACAAATAATGTTTACTTGGATAGCGCATCAAATGCTTGGGCAGTTGGAACGGGGGCCTCCACAATTTCACATATTCCAAATGCATTTCATATATATGTAGCTTGTGTAACTGTAGGCACCAATCATTGATTTTCAATGGATCCATAATCTTTTTTGGGTTTCCGATAAAGTTATTTAAATTGCTATCTACATCCAATAAAATTTTCTTATGTTCCAAAGTAAATTTCAGTATAGCCTTTGATGTATTTTCAGTATATATCTTATTCAGATCAACATGCAAGGATTTATATATCGGATTCATTGTCTTATAAACATTTTCTGCTTATTCCTAGTAGAGACCTCCAAGACTGGAGCCCAACTCATGTTGTATTATTAGAGCTTGTGGGATTGATTTAGGTAAATTGTTGTCTTGTGTCTCCCCGCCCTGGTGCTGTGTGCATGCAAGCTAGATGGGATGCCTGTGTACTGCTCATGAGTGAGATGTTTATGTGTGAGTGACTCTGATTGTTCCCTGGTTGTGAGTTGGTGAGTTGAATGCCTGTGAGAGAGGGTGCCGGTGGATTTCTCCTACGTCTTCCTTATAACTTACCTAAGAACTTACCTGCATTTGTAACCATGTCAACTGGACTTCAGTAAAGAAGTACATCTTCCCTAACATGGTACCTCAGAGTCTTCTTCAGTAAAGACACACCTTTTCACTGGCAACGAGCTGGCTTGGAGGGAAGGAGCCAGGAACCTGCAGCTGTCCAAGGGGAGCAACACCTGTTTGAAAAGTAGGGAGCATAAGACTGGGAGAGCAGACATTCGCCGGTCCCCCCCACCCCATTAAGGTGGGCTGACTAGCCTTGGCTCAGTGCTTGGAGAGTGCAAGCAGGACTTGCTGATTTGTCACTGAGCGGGGCAGCCTGGGCGTGTTTGTGTCTGCAAGCGGCAGACAGTGTGAAAACAGTCCCGTGGTGGCAGTTTGGGCCGTCCTGGTGACAGTTTGGGCCATCCTGTAGTGGCAGGGTGGTGAATGGACACCCTTTGCAGGGTTTAGAACAATTGGTAGCGGGGCTCTTATCAGTGCGGCTCCTTGGTACAGAATGAAGACGTGCAGGAGTGTTGTCATGCTGTCAGCTGTTATAGAGCGTCGGCAGTCTGTATGATGGTCTGTAGCTGTTGTTGCCAGCTATGCAGGGCAGCAAGAGCATGTCCGGCCGGTGTCGCAGTGTCATCAAGAACAAAATAAGACAAGAAAGGGCAAATCTGTAAAGCCGCATTTTGAATGCTGGTCGCATGAGAAGCGAAATGAAGTACTGCGGCATCTTTTGGGCTAACACTTCCAGTGGGGCATTATGAGGTGCTATGGAATCTTGGAATCTTACTGTGGCGTTTTTGGTTGGCAGTTTGTTATGGATATGCAGCAGCAGGAGCCGTGGTATCTCTAGGGAATGCATGGTGACAGTTTATGGATTGTGACAGTTTCCTGCATATTTAAGAGGAAGTTCATATGTGCAGGACAGTGTGATTCAGCTTATGAGCCTGTGGGAATTGTCATTCTTCCTTAGTGCTAATTGTCATGTGAGGCCTGTGAACTGCATTTGGGATGCATGTGGATACAAGTCAGTGCATGTTTTCTGGTGTAGTGGTTGAAGTGACATGTTTGTTATGGTTGCGAGACATGGCTTTGGGTTGTGTATTACTGTGGTGAATCTTGGTTGCTACTTTGGCAGGGTTTGTTGTCTTTGGCAAGTGAGTGATCCTTATGCATGACGCGGCCTCTTTTTGGTTAGGCATGTTTAACAGCAATGTTAAAAGCTCATGTTTATGTGTTTTTTGTCTTAACCTATTTGTTACCTCCACAGGACCACCAACTATACAGACTTTGTAGCTCAGGATGCAGACTTGATAAGAGTAGGGATCTCTCAATTACTGTGTTCTACTAGGCTCATTTACTATTTGTTGCTTGGTGAGGTTATTTGTTGTGAGTCTTGTCTTTTAAACTCAGCCTGTGGCTTAGCGAACCATTGCCTAGGTTTGTGGCAGCCTAACCAGTATGTGTGTGTCCGACAAGTGCAGTGTCCGCCTGTGGGTTCTGATCTGACTGTGGTGTGGTGCAGTGTCCATTGGTGTGCCAGACCTGAGCCCGGGCCACCCAGGGTCTTGGACACCCGGCACCTTTAGGGTTGTTTAACCCATGCCAGTTTTGTGTGGTAGCGGATTGTTGGACACCTAGTGGTTTGGAACGTAGAGAGGTCGCATCTATGCTTTTGGTATCCTGGGGTTGGGCTCCCGATACCCTTGTTCAGGTGGTCCTCTCCATTTCGTTGGTGTGTTAGTGATGGGTACCTGGTGCCCCAGTTTTCTGGTGTGTATGTCGTGGCTTGCGCTTTTGGAAGTGTGGTTTGTTGAGGGGTGTACTGTTCTCACAGTGCACCGTGGGTGTTGGAGGTATGACAAGAAATGGTTGTGGTTATAGTTATGTTGGTTTTCGTGGTACTGTTGTGGTGTTCGGGCCGGTTACCTTGGTTTGAGTGTCCCGCTGTTGTGCCCACAAGCATGGACTGTGAGTTGTATTGGGTTGGGTTGTCTTGTTTATTTGGAGGATGGTGAAGGGATTGAGGTTCAGTGGGAGCAGTGCTCTTTGTGTCTGGGCTGGATTGGAGTGTTGGTTGGTGATTCAAGACTTCTGGTCGCTTTGCCAGAATGTCCTTGTTGTGTGCACTTTTTTTTAACCTTTTTTCCTTTGCCTGTGTGACGGAGGGAAATGTGTTGTATCTTGTGTCTCCCTGACTTGGTGCTTTGTGCATGCAAGCTAGATGGAATGCCCATGAGTGGAATGCTTATGGCCAAGTGCTGTGAGGAATCTTAGAGCATCCTCACTTCTTTTCCCAAAATATCCTCCTCCCAGGGGGCCAGGAAAAGGCAGTTGCTATCGGATCCTGACCTTGGGGGTGGATATGCAAGGGAGGATCACCTGGGTGGAGGAGACTTAGGGAGTGGGGATGAGACACCATTGGGTGAATCATGGTATCCTCCATTTCCCCTTTCTAGTGAACCTAATATCCCCCAGGCCTTTTTAGGTTATTACCAATCCCTTTCCTCTTTCTTACCTAAAGTACCTCCCAGTAAATACCAGTCAGGTACTCGGATGAGGAAGAGACACACCAGAGCTATACATCCACTCTTCATTAATTCTCACACACACAAACACCACTTTGGTACTGGGAAGAGGAAGATGCAACGAAGACTGACAACAGACTGCAGAACTCACTCTGAGCAGGCAAGTTGCTAAATGTCAAACCCAGCTGGTGGGATATTTAAAGGCCAGGAGAGAAACCTGAACGAGAGGGACCAGAGCTAGAAAGCAGTCATGTGGGATCGAAAGCCAGAGAAGTCCAGAGAAGCCAAAGAGGGTTGCAGAGCAAGCACAGGAGGAAGGCAGCTGGGAAGCAGGCAGGCTGGCGTCAGAAAGCTTTGCAGGGAAAGCTCGAGCTTCCCTCTGAACTGGAGAAGCAGATGGAGAGGCTGGGTGAGAGCCGGAGAAGCACTGCCAAACGAAGCGCAGCAGAGAAAGAGCGGGAGGGAGAGAAGCTGTCCACAAAGCCATGGGAGAACAAGCAGGACAGAGAATGCTTCCTGGAGACTCAACACGTGTTGAAGCCTCACACCCGATGTCAGACATGGCAAGCAACACTGGTGAGTCTGTCCAGAAGCGCTGGGAGTCCCGGGGCATACCGACACGGATTGCAGTGGGCTAATTACTGTATATGACAAGCAGCTAAAAGAAAGAAACATTAATTACGTGAATTTCCTGAAAAAGGTTTGAAATTTGACAAAAATACAAAATAAGTTCAACAACGAAAGAAGGAATTGTGATAAAACCAGTAAATTGGTTATGAATGGACATGAAAAGCAATGCTAATAAAAAGAGCCAAATAAGCAAGCATAAGTAAAGTTTTGAGATGAACAATTTTCAAAAGGCGAACTGGCATCGCTAAGAGTCAAGCGGATATTATTGTGCATTAGCTGGGGTACCCGTTGCTGCCCGTGTCCTGATCGAGTGGTGTCTCATGTGCCCTGGAGGATGTTCACCTTGTCCTCTTGTCGGTAAGTCTTGCTTCAGTTTGCTCTGTTGTCTCATGTGCCATGGAGGATGTAGCTCTTGTCCTTATGTCAGCAAGTCTTGCTTCAGTTTGCTCTGGCATCTCATTTGCCCTGGAGAAAGTTACTGTTGCTTCTGGTCGGCAAGTCATGCTGCTGTTTATTGTTGTGTTTCAGAAGCTCTTGATATTGATTTTCGTTTTGCATCAGATGGAGCTTTTCCAAGTGATGTTTGTTTTTTGTGCGGCATGTTTCAGTAACTCAATGGCTACAGCACATTTGAGAAAATGTCCGAGAAAGATTGATTGTGTGTGCTCTCTCCTCGTGAATGAACTTAATTAAGCTGTAACATTGCCATTTCCCATATTTGGAGTGGCGTGATAAAAATAATTTGCAATTCTTTTTTTAATTCCCTTTAAACATGTTTTATCCTTTTGATATGATGGAAGTTGCTTTTGCAAATAGGTCCTGAAATGCAGGCTAATGAATGTCCTGTGTATTTACGCACTGGACAGGCATCCATATTTTGCAGTAGTTTCATTTTAATTTTGTCTTTGCTTTTTACATACTGATTGAGGAACTGCCGTAAAGATTTGAAAGATTTTTTGGCAATGTTACACATTGATGTGCACGGCCATTTGTAGACTGGATGTTTTGGTTCAGTAGAATGGGGAGGTGATTGTGAGTTTTCTGGGGATATTTTTGTTAGCAGAGTTTCTTGTTCCATAATGTTGTTATTAAGTTTTTCATACCCTCGTCCACTGCTATGTATGGCAATTGGGTTTGTTTGCTTTTGTTTATATGCTTCTTCATTAAAATATTGTTCAAAATGTTACCTCCTTCTAGTAACTGCTGTAGTTAATTAGGATGAGCATCAGTAAATGAGGGTGTCTATGGAGTGAATTCTTTGCTTCCAAACATAGACTTCATATCTTCCTCCAGACAAATGAGGAAAATTTGGTAGCTTTGGGTTCAAGAGTGTGGATTTATATAGCCGGACTAACATACAGACACACATCCACATATTGTTTTTGCTTATAAGATTTTTGCATCCAAACATAGACTACGATCTTGCCCCAGACAAAAGAGGAATCCATGCAAAATTTGGTAGACATGGTTTCAACGGTGTGGATTTGTATAGCCGGACAAACATACGCACATACATACATTCCGCTTAATATATGAAGATTACTGAAAGACATGAATGGTTGAAAGCAGAAAACCTGTACGCAAGAGAAATCTGGAAAAAGGGCGTTGGAGGTTTTGAGCAGGAGGCATGAAACACTGAATAAGTCTCCTAGCAGGAGAGTCTACTGAGAAGCTTATGATAACTGGTGCAAAAGAACTTTAAACTGAGGTTCCTAGCAGGAGAGTGTACTGGTAAGCCTGTGTTGGTTATTGGAAGTGGAATCCTTTAAACAAGTGACTGATGACAAGTCAAGCCTTATTATGAAGCTGAGATGGTGGTAAAATACTTATGAAGCAAATACTAAGGTGTGTCAGTTGTATGACCTGTAATGGGCAGACCATGTGGTCCAACAACAGTGAATGCACCCACCTAGAGAACCACCATTTGCAATTGAATAAAGGAAACCCTGAGTGAATTGAAATTGAGAGTTGAACTTTCTAAGCTGGTGAAAAGTAACCAGACCCAAAGAGCTGGGAACTGTCCCAAGGAACTGTATTATTTTGGAACATTGAATATTCTAAGGAATTGTGGTGTTTTGGAACATTGATAGAGCTGAAACCTTGGGGAAAGGAACCCCTCTGTTGTTAAGTGAATTGTTTGAACCTTGGGGAAGGGAACCCCTCTTTCCATCCAAGAGCTGGACGAAGGTCTGAACTTTTATTTGAACACTACTTTTTTGACACTGATATCCCTACAGATTGTATTCAGTTAGATGTGAAGGCAAGTATAGGTTTTGGACACAGACAGACATTTGCTTTGGACTTCCTGCCACAGACTATCATTTGTTTTATTCAGGTAGGGAAATCCTGCCTTAGCATAGGGCAGGTCAGGCCTTTTCCCAACCTTCTTCGTTTAGTTAATAAAAGTTTGCATCCAAAATCTTATTCAGTTGTCTGGGTCTACTTCATGATGCCTTCACAGTGCCTCTGAGTGTTCCCATGTTGTCAGTTGGTACGCTGAGTGCCTTTGAGAGAGGGTGCCGGTGGATTTCGCGTATGTCTTCCTTATAACTTGCCTAAGAACTTATCTGCATTTGTAACCTTGTCAACTGGACTTCGGTAAAGAAGTACATCTTCCGTAACATGGTGTCCAAAATACTCCCTCTAATGTATCCAGCACTTCTACTTTTGGTAGCGCAGTAACAATTCTAAACTATACATTAATGTAGCGATTAATTTTCCACAGTAGTATTTTTTAAGAGGCACCAGGGTATAAGCTCAGAACTTATTTGACATTTTTCGCATTAGTAACAGGACTAACTTAGTTTTTATTCCATCAATAGTCTTTTTAATACTTGTTTTTTCCTGAATATGAAACCCCAAATAAGTGAACTGTGTCTGCAGGCCAATTTTTGCCCTTCCTATCATCAATGAGTAGGCGTCATTTGAGGTGCAACCCGCTTTCGATATTAGAATGACTTATTTTGCTGCATTCATTTCAAGATTATTCATCCTCATATAGGATTCCAGAGCTGTGACTGCTCTTTGTAGGCCTATTTTGATTGGTCAGATAGCATGATGTCATCTGCAAATAAGATTGAGATGGACAAGTGGTCCAGCTTCAGCGGAAATTCGTTTATTTTTCCTATTTGTTCTAATATATCCAGCACGTATAGATTAAATAAGGCAGGAGCCAGGACAAGGCTCTGCCTCAATTCTCTATAAATCAAAATGGGCTTATTAAGGGTTCAATTTGCATCCAATCTGATACTTAACGAGGGTTCTTGATATAAGCTCATTATCAACTGTAATAGTACTTCGTCTATTTGCCACAACCATAGATGAATCCATAACCAATTTTGATCTATGTGATCGAAAGCAAGTGGTAGATCTAAACAAGTACTATAAAGTGATATATTCTCGGTTGATAGTACCTGTTGTTGCAAGAAGGTAAAACAAATTCCATTTAAAGAAGTCCCTGCTGAGTAGCTAAAACCTGTTTGAAATTGTATAGGCTTCTTTATTTTCTTTTACCACTCATTCAGTGCGTCCAGTAGAACTGACTTAAAGATGTGAGCCACGGAGTCATGTAGAGGTATGTGCCTATAATTACCAAGATGAGATTCATATGTGCAGGTAACATTTCATTTTTGTCTAATGTTACATATATCATATTGTAGTGGGCACCAGTGTAAAGCTGGAAACCCAGTTGTCTAAAGTGGATATAATTCTTTTACATAAATGTTGATTTTTGAATACCTCACCGTCTGTTCTTTGCCTGGACTTTTGGGGTGGGATTATATAATGGGGAGAGGAAGTTACATTGGCGTGTCACATCTATGTGAACCTATCCAAGCTTATATAAAATACACTTACCGAAGTTATATGCCTTTTTGCAATACTTTCTAAAATACATAAGCATGTAAAATGCACTGTTCAACCAGGGCGGTTTATGGTCTGTTTGCTTGATCATGTTCCGGGTGGAGGTGAGTGAATTTCTGCTCTCATAGTGAACATCAAAGGTTGGCACCCATGAACCCAAAGCTCAGTTTCCTAATTGCTGTCAGCACGATAGAATAATTAAATTTTGATTGAGTGGTTTGACAAGCCAATAACATCTTTAGGAGTATACACTTGGATAAAAAACTCAAAAGGAAGGGATACAAGAATGTGAGAATTTTTGGTGAGCGCATAACCCACAATAGAACTACATATCAACTAGTGTCTTTGTTTTGAAAAAAACTTGTTTTCCTTTGGTAATGCTTTTTTTGTTGTTTCACATTAGATTGTAAGTAGCACATTTAGAAAAAAACTGTACCGAGCATGTGGGAAGGCTGCTTTTAACATAGATGCCCCACACCCTAAATATGTCACGGACCATCTAATCCCGTGGTGCCTGTTTCAGGCCAGAACAAAGGAGCGGCTAAGCAGAGAAATAGATTGTGAAAACATGGTGGCTGACTGATTGGCGGAGTACCTTCAACAATGCAGAAAAGTGTCCTTTGTTCGAGGGTGATGTGATGACTTCTCCGAAGTCATCACGGAACCCCAGCCTAAAGTCTCCTCCCATGTGGCCAGGGGAAGGACGCTGCTACCTGATCCTAACATTGGGGGTGGTTTCATAAGGGAGGATTGCATGGGAGGAGATGGCTGTCAGGGGAAGTGGTGACTCCCTTGGGAGAGATGCACTATTCAACCTGTTATGAGGATGAAAGCCCCATAATCCCCAAATACCTAATGGCTTGCTGTTGTTGTACAAGTCCGTCCCATGAAGCTGCCCAAAGAACATGCTATGAAAAGTAACCTAATCAGATTAAAATGTGTACTTTGGGAGTTCAAGAATTACATCTGATATCACCCAATTGTCATGATTCTGTTTTGGGTAAAGGTCCTCACACCAATGGTAAATTACAAACCTCTTCTATAACATTACCTGACTCTTAACAATTCTCAGCCCACCAAATATTCACAACCAAATAAATGTCTAAGGATTAATGCCACTATAGACTTCAAGGTCCATAATGCATGTGGTACCGGGACGAGGAAGAAGGACTCTAAGGCAATGAAGATCAAAGGTCCCATTCAGCATAATGAGTGGTCTAGTTGTTGTAGTGTGAGGCACTTGAGTGGGACATTTCAATCCCACAATGAGTTGCACCTGAGGGAAGGTGTGCATTTTGTAGCAGAGGCAGAAACTATCCAAACTACTGAGATTGCCGAAAGAAGAACGGCAGCTTGACCCGATAGGGACAGAAGAGGCAGATGGCATTGCAGAGTTCACGCAGCAGGAAGCAGCCTTGTGACCAGTGGGGGAAGAAGAAGCCTATTTACATTGGAGACAAGCCCCCAACATGACGCAAATGCTCTGGTGCAGAAGTGGAAGAAGAGATCCCACAGAGCTGTCAAAACTCCAACGACTTAGACAGTAGCTGGTAGCAGAGGCAGCAGAATGCAGGAGGTCTGCCGCAGAAGCAAGGAAGACGCCACAGAAGGCCGGGTAGTTGGCCTAAAATAAAAGGTGAGTCATGCACAATAGATTTGAATAATGAACATATAAAGGGAAGAGGCAGCAAGGGCACAATTCCCCTTTCAAGGGACACTTATCTGGGTAAACCTGTAACCTACATTGCACCAGCCAAAAGGGTGTGAAGGAGAAGTAAAGAGGTATCAAGGGCGCAATTCCCCTTTCAAGGGATACCTATCTGGGGAAACCTGTAACCCGCATTGCCAACAGCCAAAAGGTTGTGATCAAGCACATATAGGACGGCAACCTGTGTGCAATCTTCCTCTTTCAGGACACCAGTTTGGGCAACCCTATAACCCACATTGTCAAGAAATCAAAGACTATAAAAAGAGTCTACCAATGTGCAGCCTTCCTCACAAGGGATACTGGTGGAGATAACACTGGAACAGTTATTTTCACTTAAATGACTTGTAGTTGTATGAGTTTATCTTCCTGACAGGAGAGTCAACCAGGAAAAGGATCATTAGTAGTTAGTCCTGACAGGCGAGTATACCAGGAAAGGAGAATATATTTTTGAAGAAGTGTTGTTGTGACAAAAAGGTGTCATAGAATGAAGTTATTACTTGTGTTATCATTTGACAAACTGTTACATCACCAAAGGCAGTTATTGTACTATCCTGAAAAAATGATTTTAACTGAAGATGTATGATGTGCTCAGAATTGCATGAACCTTAAAGAAAACAATTGCCTTGGTTTATGAACTTGTGTTTTGTAGGAAGAGGCATTTTTGCCTTATCAAGTAGGATACTGTGAAGGATAACACATGTTTGATTTTTTAACAAGAGTTTGTGAGACATTTGCATCATTCAGCGGAAAGACGCAGTTGAAAGAAAATGGGCCTCACTATAAGGTTGGCGGAATGGGTTTACCGGCACCGGTAAAGGTGCCGGTGCGGTAAACCCGTTCCGCCCTATTACGAGGTCTCCTCGCGGGACCTGCAATGGGCGCCTGGAAAAACCAGGCGTCCTTACCGAGTCCCGCGAGGGGACCAGGGAGTTAACAACGGGCCCGTCATTAATGGGCCCGTTGTTAGCTCCATCCCCATTCCCATTGAGCCCTATGGGGGCTCGAATGGGAATGGGGATGGACCGGGTCCAGGTTCCTCGGACGGGGAATTACCGGGTCCGCCAAGGTTGCGATGGCCCGGTAATTCCTCATTCGAGGAACCCGTGCCCGGATTGCGGTATGGAGGCAATAATGCTAAAAGCGGCATGGTTACCTCCAACCTTCTAATGAGGCCCAATAAATGTTCTGCCTCATAACAAGATTGGCAGTAACCCTTAAATGGAGCGGTAACGCTATTACTGCCACATTTAAGGGTCTACCAAATCACAGGTTTGGCAGGATTCACCCCCTGCTCTGAGCTGGGGGTAAATCCGCAGCAAATCTGCTGATTTCTGGCACTATTACTGTGTGCTAATACCGCCAACGGTAGTAGCGCTGAAAATGTCCGATTGGACTCAATGGGGAATGGGGAATTACCATTCCACCAAACCCATGATCCTGCGCTAATAGCACCGGGGGGGTTGGCGGTAACGCTAATAGCCCTGACAGTATCCCAGCAGTATTACCAGCGGAATACGGCCCAACTCGTGATGAGGCCCTTTGTATTAAATTGAATCTGAACTTTGTTGAATCTGAACTTTGTCAAGGATATTCCTGAACTGATACATGGGAAGGGAGTTCAACCCTGGTCACAAGGAGTACTTGCTCTAATCTATAAGTTTGAACTTTCATTTTGTTTTTGTGGAACTAAAGATAGCCAAACATTCCTTGTTTGTTTTTGTTGTATGTATTAGTGTGAGGGTCAAAGACGTTTTGGACACTAGAGCTTCTTTCTTTAGTTTAGTTTGCTGTTGCCTGACCCTGGGGTTGGATATGCAAGGGAGGATGATCTGGGTGGAGCAGATTTGGGGAATGGGGATGAGACAATCTTGGGTGAGACATGGTATCACCCATTTCCCTTTCACCATGAGTCCAATATCCCCCAAGCTTTTATATCCTGTTGTCAATCCCTTCCCTACTTTTCCTATAAATCAAACTCTAAAACACACCAGTTGTATACTAGGACAAGGAAGAGACCAACTAGAGACACAGAGCCTCTCTGTATTGATACACATAGATACAAACACCAGTTTTGCACTGGGACGAGGAGGAGGCAACCAAGAGTAATACAGAACTCCCAAACTAACAATGAGCGGTCTAGTATTTTTTTAATCAGTCAGACTGGTGGGAGGTTTAAAAGCAGAAAGATTGAAGAACATGGAGGCAGCTGTGGAAGCAGGTATTCAAACTGCGGGATGAGAGCAGACCTCTCCAGGAAGGCGGCGTAGCGGACGTGGTGGTCGAAGAACCATAGAAGATGCAGAGTGTATGCACCGTGAAGTGTGGCTAAAGGAAGCTGGATGCCGGTGGCAGAGTGCAGAAAAGGAACTAGCATGTGCAGGAGAAGTTGCCGAGTGAGGCCCGAGCGACAAGGGACGCATCATTGGTGTGAGCGAGGCCACAGAGACCCACTGTGTAGACACAGCGAGGAGATGCACGAGAGAGAGAGGACTCGTGACAGCCGGGAGCCTCGCTGGAACACCATAAGAGCCAACCGGTGAGTCAACCTAGAGAAGAGGACATCGGGTTGGCAGGCGAACATGTAAGACTCATGAAAACAAGTATCTTGAATACCGATTTAAATAAATGCAAGCACTTTGATGAAAACAAGTATCTTGAATACCGAAAACAAGTATCTTGAATATTGATTTAAATGAAAGCAAACACTTTGATCAAAACGAATATTTTGAATACCGAGTTACAGAGGCGTATACAGGGTAGGGCCTGAGTGGGCAAGGCCCACCCAAAATCTGTAAATGCCCACTCAGCAGCGCTGTGTGGACATTTACAGATGTCTCTGTGCAGGCTCATTCCTGCATTTAAGGAACAAGGAAGCTCTCCCTCCTTCCTGATTCCTATCTCCGCCTGCCGGGGAGGGGGATGCCTATGGAGCAAGGAGATGCTGAGAGGCAGCATTGAATTGTGTCTGGTAGGAAACATTTAACCGTAAGGAAAAACAAATGTGCTTGTGTATGCATGTGGGCAGTTATTGTATGTATATACGAATGTAGGCAAGCCTCCATGCATGTGAAGGGATGTGAGTATGTGTTTAATTATTTTATTCATTGGGTATTTATTAAATGGTGTTTCAAGGCACCACAAGACAAAAGGGGATGGGGGGCAGGGCAGAAAACAATAATAACGGGCCTACTTGGCCTTGTGACATTCAGATTGTGCAAGTGTTGAAACAAGAAGTGCAAGGGGCGGGAAGGGAGTGCCGGTCAGGGGAAGGGATAATGCTATGGGGGGAGTGATGTGCAGGGCAAAGTGGAGGCATACAAGTGCAGGAGGGAGGAGGGGAAGAAGAGGGCCCCTGGGGCTAAGCAAGTGCTAATAGGAGGCCAGGGGGGCAAGTGCCAGGGGATGCAGGGAGTGAGGACCACATGCTAATTCCGAGGACAGGGGTGGACCAGGCTCAGGGGAACGGGGGCCCGGAAAGGGAAGTGTAGGTTAGGCGGTTGGGAGGTCAAGGAGACGGGGATGCTGGGGAAGACTGGGCAAGGAGTGGTGCCCTGTAGGACCCTGAGGGGACCAGGCAGTCAGTCAATGCAGCAGAGGGAGGCATTAGCAATGGAGGGGGAGAGGGAAGGAAGAAGAGGGAAGGAGGGTCTTGAGAAGCTTACGGAACTTTAGGAGATCTGACTCAAGCCTGAGAGGGGAAGGGTAGCCATTCCACAGGGATGCTCCTGATGAAGAGAGGGCTCTACCCCCCACTCTTTGCTTGGAAAAGCATCTGATCCGCAGAGAGTTGGATCTAGAAGACAGAAGGGCTCTAGCAGGCAGGTGTCTGTAAGTGCATGCATATGAATGAGTGTGGGATTGAGAATGCCTTTTGAATGTTCTGGGTGCACGTGTGAATGACAGACAAGCAGTATGGGTGTGTGACTAGTGAGCGAGTGTGTGTGTGTGTGTATGTTTGAAAGATTGGGGCCCATGGGGGCGCTCACATATGAACATTTAAGACAGGGTCATGAAATGTTTACTGGCATTTTTGGGCAAAGCCAACTTGAGTCTTATTACGTGAAGGAGGGGTTGCGTTTGAGGAGTGTACCACAATGGGGCTGGCTGGGTACCACCGTGGCATGGAATTCTGTACTCGCATTAAGGGCAAAGGCAACATGTAAGTCTTCTTATATGGGAAGGCATGTTTCCTTACTGTGGCAATCCATTTTTTGTACTGGTGTCAAGTCCAAATGCAACATGATGAGCGCTCTTACACGGGAGAGGGGAGGACATATTTCCTTATTGTGGGTTGGCATTTTTGTTTTTAATGGTGTCAAGGTCAAAGGCAAGCTGGTGAGTGTTCTTACATGGGGAGCATTTATGTAGCCCTCAAGACAATGTTTTCTTACTGTGGCATAATTTTCTTACTGGCATAGGGGTGCAAATACAACATGTGACGGGGGGCGAATTTGAGGAGCCAGCAAGGACATGTTTTCTTACTGCAGCATGGCTTTTTTTAGTTGGGCTATTAGTTGTTGCTTGCGACACCTATAAGCCAAAACTATTGCATTAGAGTACAGATGGGGAGAAATTGAATATGAGGAGGCACACACAGCTTGCATGTGTTGTTTGGGTATTTGCCCACCCATTGACTCTCTATGGCCATGCTTATCCATATGGCTATTTCCACCCAGTTCTTGCCCCTTCCTGCCCAAAAGACCTACTCATGGGAACTCTTTGAGCTCGCTTTTATGAAGCAATACCATTAAGCTTTACACTCAAAGTGCCTGCCAGGGTTTTTTCAAAGCCATCTTCTGAGAGTTAATGACTCAATTGGAGTTGTAAACCCGCTACTGGTGTATTGAAAATGTCTTAACTGTCTGCATTCAGCTAATCGATTTCTAAGCACCATGTGTGTCCTTCACTGAAGTCCTGAAACACGCATTGGCAAAGGCAACAGTTTTGGCTTCTGTATAAGTATTATGACTTTTCCAGGCACTCTCATTAGATGCCTATGTACTCATACCATACCATGTTGCACCTGTTACCATGTATGGCCAGTTAATAACACTACTGCTGTAATTGGCAAGGGCCTTTCCCATGCCTATACAAAAGCACAAACGGGTGGCATTGCCAATGCTTGTTTTCCACAGGCATTAAGGCTAAGCCAACAGGTGTATGTTCTTATGTTTGGATACTGGCATCTATTGGTTGAGCCTTCATGAACATATTTTGTTATAGTATCATTATTGGCACTTTGGGCAAAGCAAACATGAGTATGTTATTATGTGGTAGTACTGGCATATATATGTGCACCAGCATGGTCATGTATGGACACAATTAGTATGAAAGGTTTCTACACTTGCATAGTGCTGACATATATTGAGAAAATGCATTATAATGTGTTGGAAGATGCTTCTGTGCATTGTTGGTGACTTAGTATGTACTGGATATCTTCCCCATGTCTTATCCTACAAAACTATGTGGCTGTTCCCCCTAATTTGTCACAGAAAGTGTACTGTAAAATGTTTTATTGGTTAAATGATTTTCAACTTTTAACATGATCACATATCCTATTTACATCATTATCAGCCTTTCTAAATCCATTAGTATTCCTCTATATCGACCTCTTGTCAGATCATTCTATTTAAAGTCAAATGAGTTCCTCAATGGTGGTCTTGCTCAGAAGTTTCTCTACATGTTTTAGTGCATCAATTGTCCGACCTAATCTATTTGCTGTTAGAATGTTCTCTCACACTTCTTCCTCCTCCTTAGAATCATAATCCTGAATCTGGAGATTAATTTCCTTTTGCCTTATCTTTTTTAAAGCAGGACATCTCAGCATCCAGTGTCTTATGGTTTCAATTGATTTTCTTTCCTTGCAGTATCTACAACCAGCTTAATTTCTTGTTAATTTCTTCCTTTTCAGCAAAACTTCTCCTGTTTCCAAGGTATTTAACCTAATTCGTAATAATAGGTCTCTGTAATGAGCAGATGGAAATTTTAACATGTAAAGTGGTAATTCATTTATCTTAGCGCGCTCCCAAGTGAAGCTGTGGCATAGTTTACTTTGGCTCTTGAAATCAATAGTGCCTATACAATCCTTTTCCTGAGGCTTTTTCTTCACATGATCAGGATTTCCTTTCAGGGTTTCAAGATCAATGCTTACACTGTCTAAGACTGTTTTGAATCTGTCTCTCCACCTGTGAAGGCACCTATCCTTTTGTAGACCCCTTCCCATAAGTATCACAAAAGGATCAGGAGGAGTATCTAACACAATTTCCTGTAAAGAGAAATGGACTTCCACAGGACTGTTGACTCTAGGGAGTGTAATCTCAACTCATATCTGATTAGTGCCACAGGTAGGGAGTTGGGTAATCTCAGGATCTTCCTCCAACAGTAACCTTCACAAGTCTCCCAAACTTTCCAGGTTAAGTTTACCATGGTGTCAGCCCCGTATTTTACGACCGCTGCTACCTTTTGTTTATAAAAGGTCACAATAGGAGTCAGCGAGAAAGTCCCAACCCGTGATGTAAGGCCCTTCCTTGGTTCATCAATTTCAGTAGCTTTTCTTTGACCAGCTGATAGTGACCCATCCCGTTGATGTTTTTATTAATCTGTATTCCGAGATATATTATTGAGTCACCTACCTCCAATTGTCGTTGGTCAATAGTACATTTAAAAGGTGCATTCTTTCCCATCTTACTGGATGCAGAGCTCATGATAAGTATCTTAGATTTATCTACATTGACATTCATTTGATTTTCTTCGAGATAAATCTTAAAGGCTGCCAGTCTTCTCTGTAGACCTATTGCGGTTTGGTCAATAAAGACCAAGTCGTCCGTATATAGGATCCAAGGAATTTCACCTCCTTCAATTTTTGGTGGTAAAGCTCTTATTTGCTGCTGGGAGATCTTCATGTCCACTGAGTACAGGGCAAAAAGGAATGGAGCAAGCAAGGGCACACCCTTGCTTTATCCCTCGATAGGTGTGTATTTTCCTAGTTATTGTCCCATCTCTGGCCAGTTGGATCTGGATAGTGGTACCAGTGTAAAGGGCTTTTATTGCATCAAGAAGGTCCTCCGGGCAGTTCCATGACTTTAGCATTTTCCAGAGCTGTTCTCTACTTATAGCGTCAAAGGCTTCTTCCAAGTCTATGAACCCTAGATACACTCTGCCCTTTGTTTCCAGAGCCTGTTGTTTCAGGAGATTGAGAAGAAATAGATTGAGTGACGTACCTACTCCACTTATAAAGGCTGTTTGATGCTTGTCCAAGATGTTCTCCTTAATTGCCCAATTTTTAAGATCTCTTAACAGTATTCCTGCAAAGATTTTCCCGATGGAATCTAATAGGGCAAATGGCCTGTAATTCTTCGGTTCACTACGGTCTCCTTTTTTAAATATTGGGACTATAACCGCCTCCTTCAATGATGGTGGCACTGTTCTTGTTTAGTTCACCCTGTTGAAAATCAGGTATATCAAATCGCCCCAGTCCTCTTTGCTTTCTTTTAGCATCTGATTGGAGATGCCATCGGGCCCCGCTGCCCGCGATGAACTAAGTTAATTTATTCTTCCTAGCCCAACCCAATATTTAAAACATTTTCTCAGGGGGACTATCCCTCCAAACCCATTTGATTGGCTTGCACTTCCTTGCTAATCATTCGGGTGAGGGCAGAACAAACTCCTTTTCCTCTGCTGGCTCTCCTTGGGATGAGACCTACAACATTTGATCCAGGCCCCACTTGTTAGGCAATCCTGGCTACGCCTCTGCCGAGTTATATGAAAGCAAGTACTATGGAACTTTGAATACCGATTCCAATGAAACAAAGCACGTTTGAATACCATTATGAATTAAAGTTTTTTGTGGAATCACATGAGTTAAAGGAACTGTGCAAGCACTGGCAAGAGACACAAGGATATAATTGTGAATTGTGTATATTAAGAGAATAAGCATCGATAAGAGCCATACAAGGAACTGTGTAACTTGAAATAACAAGCACTGGCCAGAGCCATGAGAGTATGTGAAAGTGCAACAAGCAAATGGTGCTTAAACAAGTAATGGTAAAGCATTATAAGGATGTGGAATGAGACTAAGTCAAGCACCACTGTAGCGATAAGACAGTGTCAACGTGCATATGAAGAAGGATCAATTAAGGTGTGTTGGTTGCGTGACCTGTAATGGGTAGACTGTGTGGTCCGACAACTGCGCCTAGACCGAGTACACCTCTTTATGAAAAGCCACCTAAAGCACCACAAAGAAGCTTGTGATTGAGTCTAAAACAAAACCTTGTGTGATTTGAAAGTAAGGCATTTGAACGCTTTGAAATTGGTAAAGGGTAACCAAAATAGAAGAGCTCGGAAGGATCCCAACGAATTGTGTTGTGTTGGAACTGTTGGAAGACTTGAAAGCTTGGGGAAGGGAACCCCTTTTTGTACTGTGAACTATTTGAACCTTGGGGAAGGGAAACCTTTTGACCAAGAGCTGGACGAAGCTTTGAACTTCTATTTGAACACATATCATTTTGAGGCTTACATCCCTACACATTGTATACAAATAGATGTGAGGGCAAGTACAGGTTTTGGACACAGACAGACATTTGCTTTGGACTTCCTAACACTCACTATCCTTATTTAGATAGGGAACTCCCACCTTAGCATAGGGCAAGTTAGACCTTTTTTCAACCTTCTTTATTTTAATAGAAATGTGTAGCTCAAACTTTCAGTGCGTTGTCTGTGTCTCATTCATGATTCCTTCACAGGGCATTTTCATTAGGATAGGGAAAGATAGACCTTTATCCTACCCTTTTATTTAAATAAATGCCAAAGTTTGAGAAAACTGCACCTTTGTGTCCGTCTTGCATTTCTGACCCTTCAAAGTGAGCAGAGAAACAATTTGGGAGGACAGAGCACCAACTGGGGCAATTGTGCACTGTGATGAATCCAATTAAGTCATCAGGGATTCCCCGGAGTGACTTCCTCCCATGTGGCCAGGGGACAGCAGTCACTAACTGCTCCTGACCCTGGGGCGACTATATGAGGGAGGATCACATGGAAGGAGACAACTACCAGTGGGATGTGATGGCTTTATTGGAGAAGGCCCGTATCGCCACTCACCCGTGAGGATACCCTAATGTCCAAGTCCCTGATGGCCTGTTGCGATGTGTTTGTTCCCCCCCTGTAGAAGAAGTAAAGAAACCTATTCCCAATATCCTTTAAGTCAAACCCCCACCTATCAGCTGAGGGATAAAAGCTCCAAATAAATCTCTTTGCTTGTGGCTCACCTTTATCTCAGACTGTTCTTTCATGTAAAACCATTGAGAAAGACCATCCAAATACTGTATGTGCAATGACAGCCATAGACTCCAACTCCCACAATCCCCTAAGTACTGAGACTTGGAGGATGAAGGAATTGATACAGAGTAACAAGAGCCTCAATCTCAAGGTGCGTGCTAGTTGTTTAATGAGACCACCTGTGCATGGGACAATTAAAAATGGCAACTACATGTGGTGTGGCACATGGAGAAGACGTTGGTTTCTCTGCAGAGGCTTGCAAACACTGTAGACACGATCGGGTGTGGTGGAGCATTGGAGTTCGCCAGCAAAAAAATGAGAGTCAGAGTACACAAGCAGGACTGGGGTGATTGTGACTTATGATTTGAGGGTTTGATTCAAATAAAAAGATCAAAATGCCTAACTTGCCCCATTTATATGAGGAAAGTTGCCTATCTAACAAACAAAAACTAAGGCTGTAGGTTAAAGTCAACTAAGGATGTAAGTTAAAGTACAAAATAAAGTCTTTTCAACCAAATCCTATTCAACTAACTGGGCCTACCACTTTAGAAAACACCTAATTTATAGGGAAAAGGGGAGGCTATGTACACTAGCCTCAGCAAGGCTTCTGCATGGCCCAGTTTACACTTGACTTGTTCTCAGTCTTCAAAAGTCTTTTTTCACAGCAGGATATTCGTCCCAGCCTTGATACTGGGTTTCAGTCTCTCCTTGTTATTAACAAAAACTGTTTCTTCAAGCAAACAATGCTATTCTTTGAGTTTTTTTGAGAAAATAAAATGTTTTTGTCTTTCCTCATTGGAAGCACTAGGACTTCCTAAAGTCCCACAATCCACAGGCGATTTGCTTTCTTTTACACAAAGGATGTATATATATTGTGTGGAATCTGAGGGCGTCCTCACCTTTTTACCCAAGATATCCTCCTCCCAGGTGGTCAGGGAAAGAACATTGCTGTTGAATCCTGACCCTGGTGGTGGATATGGGAAGGAAGATCACCGGGCGGGGTAAACCTGGGGAGTGAGAGTGAGGACCCCAAGGTTGAGATGTGAAATTTACCCTTTCCCTATTTCAATGAAACTGACCCTCCCCAGGCCTTTGCAGTGTATTTCAAGCAATTCTGTATCATTTCTGTGTTTCATATTCATATAAACACCACTTAAGTACTCAGATGAGGAGACCACCATTAAAACAAAAGAAAGACTAGAAGAAGCAATATGAGTGGTCTAGTCGATGGGCTCATCATCCTGTAGCCAGGCACATTAAAAGTGGCTCAGCTGAGAAGTCAGGAAATCAAGGGTGAGAGTAGTTCCGGTGGAGTCGTAGCAGAGGCAGTGACAGGAGGAGAAGGCAGAGCCAGAGTGGTAGCTGTGCTGATGAAAGCAGACACATAGCTGGCAGTCCCCAGAAGCTGGCCGTAAGTAATGAGAGGGCCTGGATCCGGTATCAGCAGAGTGTGGTTACCGGTTCCGTGTTGACGCATCTTCCCCAGAAGCAGGGTTGCCAAGGTCGAGCAGCAGTAAGCATGTGGCAAAGACGCCGAGCTGCAGGAGAACCAAGGGTTGAGATTGTGCAGCAGAAGACATGAGGGAGACGGTGGTAGGGGTCTAAGAAGTGCCCTGTAGTCTCCGGAGTGAGGTGAGCTCTCTGTTTGAAAATCCACTTGCCTGGAGCTAAAAAGGGTCTGGTTACAGAGCTTGCTGGTGAGGGAATCAAGTGCGCACAACCTTTTTTTTAAATGAGGAAAAGGCAACAGTATCCAATAGAAGCTCCCACATGTGACCATGGGTAAAACAAAGCTACCCCAAGCCATTTTATTTAACCAGCCACATACAAAAGTATGACTCGCAGGGGACGCAATTTAATGAAGAAGTAACTGTGAAATTAATTGAGCCTTATCTTGAAAGTGATATGCTGTGTATGAGTAAAATTGCTTCTTAATGGGCTCTATAGAGAAGAAATGGTTTTCTACATTACAGTTGACATAATGTAACTCAGAGGAAATACCAGAAAGTTGTATACAAACGAATAACAGTTAATGTTATTGCATAAGCAAGAAGTGCGTAACAAGGGTTTGGAACCTGATTGAAGTCAAAGGAACTGTGAATAAATTACCAAGTAATTGTGAAGGAATAATGAAGCATGGAAAAAAGGGTCAAGCATTGGGGAAAATACAACGGCCAATATTGAATACCAAACTAAAGAAAAGATGTGGAAAACTAATAATGTGCTATGTTGAAAGAAGTGAAAAGTGTTTTAAGCATCAAGAAACAAAATAAGAGTTGGTATGAACAATTTTGCACTGAATGAAAAGCAATTGTGAGAAATAAGTTGCTGAACTCAGAAAGGCAAGTTGAATGCAAATTATGGCAAAGCCAAAAGACTGCCAATATACAAATGGTGAAATGCAATTTGTGGCAAAGCCAAAGGACTGCAGAAAGAAACCACAGCAAACATCAATTGTTGACACTTGTGCTAGTTAGAAAACCAGTGTTACCCAGGAAGGATCAAGAGCATCACAATGCGTCAAGGGTTATCGTTTGCATGACCTGTAATTGGTGGGCCGTGTGGTCTGACAACTCCACCTAGAGCAGTTAGCCAAGCTGTGAAGGAGCCAAGAGACAAAGGCTGTGTGATATAAGTGCCAAAGTGAAGAAAAGCATGTGTGAAAACAAGTTAAAAGGTGTACCAGTGGGAATTGTGCAATGCTGGTGAATCTCAAGAGACTTGGACTTTTTTGGAACTGTGTTAATCTTGGGAAGGGACCCCCAAGATATCTTGGAACTGTGTTGATCTTTGGGAAGGGAACCCTGAGATACCCTGGAACTGTGACGAGTCTGGGGAAGAGACCATGAGATCTTTTTCGATTGTGTTACACTTTGGGCAAGAGAACCCTGAGATTTTCTTTGTGGAACCATTTGAACTTGGGGGCGGGGAAGCTGAATCAAACCCGAGCTGGAAGAAGCTCAGCACTTTTATTTTGAACACTGTTTCTTTTTGATTGCTGACATTACTGCACATTGTTTAGCTTTAGTCGTGAGGGCAAGTTTAGGTTTTGGACACACATACTTTTACGTTGAATTTACAGACCCAGACTATCCTTAGTTTATTTAGGTTGGGAAATCCCACCTTAGTATAGGGCAAGTTAGGCATTAGACCATCCTGACATTTAAGTTAAAAAAGACCTTTTGTTTGAACTTTGAATCTGTTGTCTGTGTCTTCTTCATGATGACTTCACTATATGAAAGAGGCCAATGGGGGAAACAGGTTGGAAAGTTGCTACTTAGCTATAAAACTAACTGGTTAACTGTACAAGGCAAGGGGCGGCAGTGCATGGTTTGATACATTATTATGGTGGGAATACACTGCCTCAAGCACTGGAGGTCTGAGGGCCTGTGCTAATTCATCTGTTCTGTATGGCGCTGAGATTTGGGGCTACTCTGAACTTGGTAGGCTGGGGCAGAATGAAATAGCTATGCTGAAAGAACTCCTTTCCCTCCCAAGGAGTGCAACATCTCTATCTAAAATTAGAATTGGGGTAGATGGAGTTGTCTTTGACGCTAAATTGTGCCCCTTATTGTGTTGTTACAAACTTTAAAGCTTACCTGCCCTGGGAACTTACAAAGATGCTACTTTTGATGTGCTTGCACCAGAAGGGTCTAGAGCACTTCCATGGGTCAACTATGTGTCCACTTTAAGTGGAAAACCAAGGATTTACGGTAACAAAAGATTATATCAAGGAGAGGTATAAGGATTGGTATTACAAGTCTACATTTTTAGAGATCGGCTCGGTTGGTATAGCAGCAAAATACATCAAGCTGAAACACTTGTTTGGCCAAATAAAATACCTATCCTGTATTGATGATAAGGTGGCACACATCCTGTTTTTAAAGGTGAGGTTAGGAATACTTACACTGGCGGCAGTTGTAAGCTCCTGGGGCAGAGGTGATTTGTCCATGTCCACAATTTGTGGGAAAGGAGTAAAAGATTTCACATGACTCTTGTTTATATTCCTCCTGTATAGGAGCTTGTGCCATAAGTGGCTTGCCCCTACTTATAAAAAGTATCATTTAAGAGGCCCCAAAGAGGCTCTGGAATTTTGTCTATGCGCCTTAAATAGTGCTGAGCTTGTAATGCAATTGTACATTTTGAAAAATGATTGTCGCTTGAGAAATGTTTGAGCTGCTTTCTTGTTAGTAGTGTTTTTATTCTTTTTAGTTCGTATTTTGATTGTTATGCTAAGGTGGGGGTTCCCAACCTCAATGAAACTAATGATAGTCTGTGTCAGGAAGTTTGAAGCAAATGTCTGTCTGTGTCAAAACCTATACTCGCCCTCACATCTAACTGTATACAATGTGTACAATGCGTAGGGATGTCAGCATCAAATGAAAACTTGTTCAAATAAGTGTTCAAATAAAACTTCAGAGCTTCTTCCAGCTCCCTTCCACAAAGTTTAAGTAGTTCACATTATCAGATAGAGGTTCCCTCCCCCATGCTTTCAAGTCTCTAAAGGTTCTCAAATAAAAAAACTCCCAGGGATGCTCCCCAGATCTTCTGGTTTAGTCACCTTTCACAAAGTTATTTATTTTATTTGTTTAGTTTAATATACTTACCACAATAATGCTTTGTATATACAACATAAAACATCATAGAAATAACACAATGATAAAGGTTGAGATAAAATACATAAAAGAATAAATAATATCCTTATTTTCGGTTCACATATATTTTCTTTGATTCAATCACAAAAGTGCCTTCTCCTTAGGTGAATGCACTCCAGTGCCCTGCTCAGTTACCTTGTACCAGTTCCCTACTCAGTTACCATGTGGCAGTTCCCTACTTAGTTACCTAGTTCCAGTATCCTGTTCAGTTATCTTGTACCAGTACCCTGCTTAGTTACCTTGTGCTAGTTCCCTGCTCAGTTACCTTGTTCCAGTATACTGCTCAGTTAACTTGTTCCAGTATCCTGCTCAGTTACTTTGTACTAGTACCTTGTCTCTTTTACCTTGTACCAACTCCTTAACACTTTTACATTGTACCTGTAACTTGCCCCTGTTACCTTGCACTAATTGCGTACTACAGTATTCTGCTTTCCTAGTCCCTGCTTTCCTGTTCTGAACTCTTGTTTCGCTTTTGGTGCTCTTAGTGTCTGGTAAGTGTTGTATGATGTCCACACTCATGCATCAGTGAATTCCTTTTTACAATCTCTGCCCCCTGCTTTGTCTTGTTGTTCTGGTAGTCTATAGTGTATTTAATGTAACAGTGTGTTGCATTCTGTTTCCATAGAAGACATCCACTGTATATTATGGCTGGACACTCCTTGTTTGTGCCTTAGAGTCAGATACAGAAAACACTCTTGCTGCTCCCTTCCATGGGCTTGCATGATGTGGCGCCTGTAAGAGTAACCTGCACAGAGGCATTGAGCTGCCCTTACTTCTGTGGGTAGTCTCAAGTCCAACCTGTATGTACACCCCTGGTGGGATTCCTCATTGTTTTTCCAGTGCAAGGTTCCCATCCCTACTTGTTCACCATCGACGTCTGCCCTTTCTTCCTGTTCTTTTGTTCTGATTTACCTTGTCTATTCTTCCTTTTTGTTTATCCTCCTTCTTTATGCGCTTATATGCCCCTTAAATCTGCATAGCCACCCCAAACCTACCTGGGTGCCCTGTGTACCCTCTGACAATACCAAAGCATTATTTGCTTCTTATTATTCTTGATCTTTCGGCTCCTTTTGATACCGTTAATCACAACATTCTTTCATCCCAACTTCTTTCACTTGGTATCTGTGGTTCAGTTCACAAGTGGTTCCTACTTAACAACCCACACTTATTTGGTCTCCTGGGCTGGTTATTCATCTCCCTCTTTTCCTCTACAGTACAGCGTTCCTCAAGGCTCTGTCCATGGTCCTCTTCTCTTTTCTCTGTATACAATTCCACTTTCCACTACTATTTCTTCTTAAAATGTTTCCAAACCCTGTCCTCCTCATTCCTTCTACTACTATTCTTTTTCCCCCTACACATCTCTCTACTTTGGCCCACAATCTCGGCATTCACTTTGGCCCTTCACATATCGTAGCTACTGCCCACGTGTGTCGCCTCGACCTATTTAATCTATGTGAGGCATGCCCTTTCTTAACATTTAGTGCAACTAAACCTTTACATGGTAATTCATAGAAATTCGCACAAAAGTGGCGCACGCAGCTGGCGCACAGTGTGCCCGTGCGAATGTCTGCGCCAGCCGCGTGCGCTAAAATCGATTTCTGCGCACAGCGTATTCATGGATTTTCGCATCCAAAACCAGCCGTGGCGCAGCGTGGCGCAGCGACCCTGCAGCAGCGCCAGTTACGCCCCCAAGAATGCCCTCGCGCAAGGAAAAGCCTTCAAAATCCCCAAATAATTGCAAAGGGCTGCGCTAACCCTGGACCAGTTCACAGAGCTGGCAAACAGCAAACGCCAAGCGGGGAACGTCTATTTCAGTAGTTCGCGGGAAGTTCCACACGCGATTGTCCTGTGTACGTGTGCATCAGGGGTGCATGGGAAGAAACACACGCAAAAGCAGCAGGGTACGTGTATTTCAGGGGTGCGCGGGAAGTATCACACGCAAAAGCAGCAGGGTACGTGTATTTCAGGGGTGCGTGGGAAGTATCACACGCGATTCCATCAGGGTACGTGTATTCCAGGGGTGCGCGGGAAGTATCACATGCAAAAACAGCAGGGTACGTGTATTCCAGGGGTGCGCGGGAAGTATCACACGCAAAAGCAGCAGGGTACGTGTAGCTCAGGGGTGCGCGGGAAGTATCACACGCGATTCCATCAGGGTACGTGTATTCCAGGGGTGCGTGGGAAGTATCACACGCAAAAACAGCAGGGTACGTGTATTCCAGGGGTGCACGGGAAGTATCACACGCAAAAGCAGCAGGGTACGTGTATTTCAGGGGTGCGCGGGAGGTATCACACGCAATTCCATCAGGGTACGTGTATTACAGGGGTGCGCGGGGAGCACCACACATGAATTGCACGTGTGGGTCCTCCCAGGTGTTCCCTCTACACCCTCCACGGCCCCTGCAGGTGGCCCATACCACAGGGGCCTACCCTGCACATGTCCTGCAGGCACCCCATCCACCATGGCCATGCCCCCCAGCCAACCCACATGTCACCTTGCACTACTGCCCACCAACGCATGTCCCCCTGCACCCCCAGCCACCAGGGGCAGCTTCCACCAGGCCCCCACCCATGTCTCTCATCACCCCCACCCCCCAGCCACCAGGGGCAGCCTCCACCATGCCCCCACTCATGTCTCATCACACCCCCACCCCCAGCCACCAGGGGCCGCATCCACCAGGCCCCCACCCATGTCTACCACCACCCCCACCCCCAGCAGTGCAGGGGCAGCCTCCAACAGGCCCCACTCATGTCTCCCACCACCCCACCCCCCAGCCACCAGGGGCAGCCTCCACCAGGCCCCCACCCATGTCTACCACCACCCCCACCCCAGCAGTGCAGGGGCAGCCTCCACCGGGCCCCACTCATGTCTACCACCACCCCCAACCCCCAGCAGTGCAGGGGCAGCCTCCACCAGGCCCCCACTCATGTCCCCTATCACCCCACCCCCAGATACCAGGGGCAGCCTCCACCAGGCCCCACTCATGTCTACCACCACCCCCACCCCCAGCAGTGCAGGGGCAGCCTCCACCAGGCCCCCACTCATGTCCCCTATCACCCCCACCCCAGCCACCAGGGCAGCCTCCACCAGGCCCCCACCCATGTCTACCACCACCCCCACCCCCCAGCAGTGCAGGGGCAGCCTCCACCAGGCCCCCACTCATGTCTACCACCACCCCCACCCCCCAGCAGTGCAGGGGCAGCCTCCACCAGGCCCCCACTCATGTCTACCACCACCCCCACCCCCCAGCAGTGCAGGGGCAGCCTCCACCAGGCCCCCACTCATGTCCCCTGTCACCCCCACCCCCCAGCCACCAGGGGCAGCCTCCACCAGGCCCCCACTCATGTCTCCCTGCACCCCACCCCCCAGCCACCAGGGGCAGCCTCCACCAGGCCCCCACCATGTCTCCCATCACCCCCACCCCCAGCAGTGCAGGGGCAGCCTCCACCAGGCCCCACTATGTCTACCACCACCCCACCCCCCAGCAGTGCAGGGCAGCCTCCACCAGGCCCCCACTCATGTCCCCTATCACCCCCACCCCAGCCACCAGGGGCAGCCTCCACCAGGCCCCCACTCATGTCTCCCACCACCCCCACCCCCCAGCAGTGCAGGGGCAGCCTCCACCAGGCCCCCACTCATGTCTCCCATCACCCCCACCCCCAGCAGTGCAGGGGCAGCCTCCACCAGGCCCCCACTCATGTCCCCTATAACCCCCACCCCCAGCCACCAGGGGCAGCCTCCACCAGGCCCCACTCATGTCTACTACCACCCCCCCCCCAGCAGTGCAGGGGCAGCCTCCACCAGGCCCCCACTCATGTCTCCCTACCACCCCACCCCCCAGCCACCAGGGGCAGCCTCCACCAGGCCCCCACCCATGTCTACCACCACCCTCACCCCCAGCAGTGCAGGGGCAGCCTACACCAAGCCCCCACTCATGTCTACCACCACCCCACCCCAGCAGTGCAGGGCAGCCTCCACCAGGCCCCCACTCATGTCTACCACCACCCCCACCCCCCAGCAGTGCAGGGCAGCCTCCACCAGTCCCCATCATGTCCCCTATCACCCCACCCCCAGCCACCAGGGGCAGCCTCCACCAGGCCCCACCCATGTCTACACACACCCCACCCCCCAGCAGTGAAGGGGCAGCCTCCACCAGGCCCCCACTCATGTCTACCACCACCCCACCCCCCGCAGTGCAGGGGCAGCCTCCACCAGGCCCCCACTCATGTCCCCTATCATCCCCACCCCCAGCCACCAGGGGCAGCCTCCACCAGGCCCCCACTCATGTCTCCCACCACCCCACCCCCCAGCAGTGCAGGGCAGCCTCCACCAGGCCCCACTCATGTCCCCTATCACCCCCACCCCCCAGCAGTGCAGGGGCATCCTCCACCAGGCCACACATCATGTCCCCTATCACCGCCACCCCCCAGCAGTGCAGGGGCAGCCTCCACCAGGCCCCCACTCATGTCCCCTATCACCCCACCCCCAGCCACCAGGGGCAGCCTCACAGGCCCCACTCATGTCCCCTACCACCCCAGCCACCAGGGGCAGCCTCCACCAGGACCCCCAGCAGTGCAGGGCCAGCCTCCACCAGGCCCCACTCATGTCCCTATCACCCCACCCCCAGCCACCAGGGGCAGCCTCCACCAGGCCCCCACTCATGTCCCCTATCACCCCCAGCCACCAGGGGCAGCCTCCACCAGGCCCCCACTCATGTCCAACTCATGTCTCTCTGCACCCCCACCCTCCAGCCACCAGGGGCAGCCTCCACCAGGCCCCCACTCATGTCCCCTATCACCCCCAGCCACCAGGGGCAGCCTCCACCAGGACCCCCCAGCAGTGCAGGGGCAGCCTCCACCAGGCCCCCACTCATGTCCCTATCACCCCCACCCCCAGCACAAGGGGCAGCCTCCACCAGGCCCCCACTCATGTCCCCTATCTCCTCCAGCCACCAGGGGCAGCCTCCACCAGGCCCCCACTCATGTCCAACTCATGTCTCTGCACCCCACCCTCCAGCCACCAGGGGCACCCTCCACCAGGCCCCCACTCATGTCTACCACCACCCCCACCCCCCAGCAGTGCAGGGGCAGCCTCCACCTGGCCTCCACTCATGTCTCCCTGCACCCCCACCCCCCAGCCACCAGGGGCAACCTCCACCAGGCCCCCACTCATGTCTCCCACCACCCCCACCCAGCAGTGCAGGGGCAGCCTCCACCAGGCCCCCACTCATGTTCCCCATCACCCCCCACCCCCAGCAGGCAAGGGGCATCCTCCACCAGGCCCACACTCATGTCCCCTATCCACCCCCACCCCCCAGCAGTGCAGGGGCAGCCTCCACCAGGCCCCCACTCATGTCCCCTATCACCCCCACCCCCAGCCACCGGGGGCAGCCTCCACCAGGCCCCACTCATGTCCCCTATCACCCCACCCCCAGCCACCAGGGGCAGCCTCCACCAGGCCCCACTCATGTCCCTATCACCCCACCCCCAGCCACAGGGGCAGCCTCCACCAGGCCCCACTCATGTCCAACTCATGTCTCCCTGCACCCAAACCCCAGCACCAGGGGCACCCTCCACCTGGCCCCCACTTATGACTACCACCACACCCCCACCCCCAGCAGTGCAGGGGCAGCCTCCACCAGGCCCCCACTCATGTCTCCCTGCCCCCACCCCCAGCACCAGGGGCAGCCTCCACAGGCCCCACTCATGTCTCCCACACCCCACCCCCAGCAGTGCAGGGGGCAGCCTCCACCAGGCCCCCACTCATGTCTACCACCACCCCCACCCCCAAGCAGTGCAGGGGCAGCCTCCACCAGGCCCCCACTCATGTCTACCACTAACCCCACCCCCCAGCCACCAGGGAGCCTCCACCAGGCCCCCACTCATGTCTACCACCACCCCACCCCAGCAGTGCAGGGGCCAGCCTCCAACCAGGCCCCCACTCATGTCTCCCTGCACCCCCACCCCCCAGCCACCAGGGGCAGCCCTCCACCAGGCCCCCACTCATGTCTCCCACCACCCCACCCCCAGCAGTGCAGGGGCAGCCTCCACCAGGCCCCACTCATGTCCCCTATCACCCCACCCCCCAGCAGTGCAGGGGCATCCTCCACCAAGCCCACACTCATGTCCCCTACCACCCCACCCCCCAGCAGTGCAGGGACAGCCTCCACCAGGCCCCCACTCATGTCCCCTATCACCCCACCCCCCAGCCACCAGGGGCAGCCTCCACCAGGCCACCACTCATGTCCCTAACACCCCCACCCCCAGACACCAGGGCAGCCTCCACCAGGCCCCCACTCATGTCTACGACCCGCCCCCCACCCCCAGCAGTGCAGGGGCAGCCTCCACCAGGCCCCCACTCATGTCCCCTATCACCCAACCTCCCCAGCACCAGCGGCAGCCTCCACCAGGCCCCCACTCAAATCTACCACCACCCCACCCCCAGCAGTGCAGGGGCAGCATCCACCAGGCCCCCACTCATGTCTCACCACCCCACCCCCCCAGCACCAGGGGCAGCCTCCACCAGGCCCCGCTCATGTCTACCACCACCCCCACCGCCCAGCAGTGCAGGCGGCAGCCTCCACCAGGCCCCCACCATGTTTCCCGTCACCCCAACCCCAGCAGTGCAGGGGACAGCCTCCACCAGCCCCACCCATGCTCTACACCACCCCCACCCCCAGCAGTGAAGGGGCAGCCTCCACCAGGCCCCCCTCAGTCTACCCACCTCACCCCCAGCAGTGCAGGGCAGCCTCCACCAGGCCCCACTCATGTCCCCTCACCCCCACCCCCGGCCACCAGGGGCAGCCTCCACCAGGCCCCCACACATGTCTCCCACCACCCCCACCCCCAGCAGTGCAGGGGCAGCCTCCACCAGGCCCCCACTCATGTCCCCTATTCACCCCCACCCCCAGCAGTGCAGGGGCATCCTCCACCAGGCCCACACTCATGTCCCACTATCACCGCCACCCCCAGCAGTGCAGGGGCAGCCCTCACCAGGCCCCCACTCATGTCCCCTATCACACCCACCCCCGCCACCAGGGGCAGGCCTCCACCAGGCCCCCACTCATGTTCCCTATCACCCCCAGCCACCAGGCGAGCTCCACCAGGACCCCCAACAGTGCAGGGGGCAGCCTCCACCAGGCCCCCACTCATGTCCCCTATCACCCCCACCCCCAGTCACTCAGGGGCAGCCTCCACCAGGCCCCACTCATGTCTCCCACCACCCCCACCCCCAGCCACCAGGGGCAGCCTCCCACCAGGCCCCCCACTCATGTCTACCACCACCCCACCCCAGCAGTGCAGGGGCGCCTCCACCAGGCCTCCACTCATGTCTCCCTGCCACCCCCACCCCCAGCCACCAGGGGCAACCTCCACCAGGCCCCACTCATGTCTCCCACCACCCACCCCCCAGCAGTGCAGGGGCAGCCTCCACCAGCCCCCACTCATGTTCCCCACCACCCCACCACCCCAGCAGTGCAGGGGCAGTCTCCACCAGGCCCACACTCATGTCCTCTACAACCCCCACCCCCAGCAGTGCAGGGGCAGCCTCCACCAGGCCCCCACTCATGTCCCCTATCACCCCACCCCCAGCCACGGGGGCAGCCTCCACCAGGCCCCCACTCATGTCCCCTATCACCCCACCCCCAGCCACCAGGGGCAGCCTCCACCAGGCCCACACTCATGTCCCCTATCACCCCCACCCCCAAGCCACCAGGGGCAGCCTCGACCAGGCCCCACTCATGTCCACTCATGTCTCCTCCCCCACCACCCCAGCCAGCCAGGGGCACCCTCCACCAGGCCCCACTCATGTCTACCTGCACCCCCACCCCCAGCAGTACAGGGCAGGCCTCCACCAGGCCCCACTCATGTCTCCCTCACCCCACCCCCAGCCACCAGGGGCGCCCTCCACCAGGATCCCACTCATGTCTCCCACCACCCCCACCCCAGCAGTGCAGGGGCAGCCTCCACCAGGCCCCCACTCATGTCTCCCTACCACCCCCACCCCCAGCAGTGCAGGGGCAGCCTCCACCAGGCCCCCACTCATGTCTACCACCACCCCACCCCCAGCAGTGCAGGGCAGCCCACCAGGCCCCACTCATGTCTACACGAACCCACCCCCAGCCACAGGGGCAGCCTCCACCAGGCCCCACTCATGTCTACCACACCCCACCCCCCAGCAGTGCAGGGGCAGCCTCCACCAGGCCCCCACTCATGTCCCCTATCACCCCCACCCCCAGCAGTGCAGGGGCATCCTCCACCAGGCCCACACTCATGTCCCCTACCACCGCCACCCCCCAGCAGTGCAGGGACAGCCTCCACAGGCCCCCACTCATGTCCCTATCACCCCCACCCCAGCACCAGGGGCAGCCTCCACCAGGCCACCACTCATGTCCCCTATCACCGCCACCCCCCACCAGCAGGGGCAGCCTCCACCAGGCCCCCACTCATGTCTACGACCGCCCCACCCCCCAGCAGTGCAGGGGCAGCCTCACCAGGCCCCCACTCATGTCCCCTATCACCCCACCCCCAGCCACCAGCGGCAGCCTCCACCAGGCCCCCACTCATATCTACCACCACCCCCACCCCCAGCAGTTCAGGGGCGGCCTCCACCAGGCCCCACTCATGTCTACACTGCAACCCACCCCCAGCCACCAGGGGCAGCCTCCACCAGGCCCCGCTCATGTCTACCACCACCCCACCCCAGCAGTGCAGGGGCAGCCTCCACCAGGCCCCACTCATGTCTTCCCTGCACCCCCACCCCCAGCCACCAGGGGCAGCCTCACCAGGCGGCCCCACTCAAGTCCCCTATTTACCCCCACCCCAGCCACCAGGGGCAGCCTCCACCAGGCCCCCACTCATGTCTACCCACCACCCCCCAGCAGTGCAAGGGGCAGCCTCCACGGCCCTCACCCATGTTTCTGCACCCCACCCCCAGGCACCATGGCGCACCAGCCACCATGTCACCACAATGATAGATCCCTGGCCCTTATGGTCAGCCTCCAAATGGCAAACACCCACCCGGGTATTGCATCCACCCACTAAGAAATGGCAAAAACATGATAGAAGCCCAATTGCAAGTTTGGAAATGAACACATGTCCCTCACATACACCCAATGGGTGTCAGTGAATGTCAAAACCCATATCATGATATGCATGAAACCAATGAGATGATACTACACATTGAACTTTGAAGAAAAAATATGTATTAAAAGCAACATAAATTGAATCAAAAATAAACAAACAATAATAGAATTTTTTTTAAAAAAACAGCAGGTCCGTGAAATAATGCTAAACCACAAATCATAATGCAAAGGAAAGGTGTCCAAAGTCACAGTCCACAAAAGTAAATCCAATGGAAAATTAAAATCGAAAACCATTGCTCCATGGCGAAATCATAATAAAAATTGAAAATCCAAAAGTCAACTATGTGCAGATAAGCAATCCAGGGTCCATGATCCCAACCGAATAAATGAAACCTATCTAATAACACTACCTAAAAAAAATATCTATATACAAAAATGTGGCCCATTGTCCAAAAGGTCCAAAAAAATGCTAAACCAAAGGAAACCTAACACTAACTATATAACTATTTACAAGGGCAGCGGGCTAGTCCGACGGCTCACTTCGGGATGTTCCGGGCCAGGGCATCATCGAACTCCTGCTCAATGTCCCGGAGGCGCTCCTCCTCCATGGCCCGAGGGTCCGCAGGGCCGTCCACATGTTCCCCCCAAACTCCCTGCGGATTGCCTCGAGGCACTTGGCACGCCTTAGGGCCCTCCGCCCTGACCATCGTGAGCCGTGCCTCTTCCGCCCGCTGCCGCTCTGCATCTATGGCGTGGCCCAACTGCTGCCACACGGAAGACACTTCCCGTCCTGGGTCCTCCTGCCCTCCGGCCGATGCCTGCCCCTCCGATGTGGAAGGCCCCGAGCCATCATGGCTCCCACCACGTTGCTGCTGCGCCTCTGCCCGTGCACTGCCTCCTGCTGCCTGCACATCCTCCGCTGGCAGGGGTGCAGTCGTTGATGTGGCCATCCCTGCTGGACGTCCGACTCCCGACTGTGGCAGGGATGCCTCCTCCACCAGCCTCTCCACACCGTCAGAGGCAGCTCCACAGGGCACCCAGGTGACTGATGGGTGGGAAGATGGCACGGAGGACGACTGGCGCATAGGGGGTTCAGTTGAGGAGGGGTTCGTAGCAAGCCCCATCAAACGGAGGAATCCGGCCTGGGTGACCTGTCCCAGTAGGCTGACGCGGTCAACAAGCCATTCGAGATGACGTGCAGTCTCCTCATGAAATCACCTCGCATGGCCCGTTGACGCAACACCACACCAGTCAGGACAGGCTCAACCCGGACCCGGATAGCCATGTCCGCAGGCAGAGGAAGGCCAGTTGTCGTGAGCTCATCCCCTGCCTGAAAACGGGTCTGGACGTAGGCATCCCTGCTGGTACAAGATGATGCAGTGACAGGATCAGGGACAGGATTGCACACAAGCACCTCCGCGGCGACATGTGCTGCCTCCTGTCCCTGGTCCTGCACTGCACCACTAGCACCAGTGGAATCCCCACCTCCAGACCACGTCTCTGTTGCTTGCACGGCCTCCTCCTCCACCAAACCCCCCACCAACCTGGATGACTCTGTGCCATCTTCCCCGTTGCGTGAGCGCGTCTGTGACGTGATGTGCGTGGGTGTTTCCCTCATAACACGTGATGACAGAGCACACGTGGATTTCCAACAATCGCGTGTGAAACTTCCCGCGCACCCCGAAACACACGTACCCAGGCTAATCGCGTGTGGAACTTCCCGCACACCTGGAAGTACACGTACCCAGGCCAATCTCGTGTACGCTCACTTCCCTCCGATTACACGCGATGACACTCGGACGTGCAGTTTTACCACGTGTGATCTGTCATCACGTGTTATGAGGGAAACACCCGCGCGCGTCACGTCACAGATGCGCTCACGCGCTAAGGGCCTTTGGTCCAATGAAATCGCATATGTGTGCTGACGTGCATACGCGCTAAGGGCCTTTCCTCGATTTACACGCAGACGTGCAGGATTTTCACGTGCCAAATCACTCCGTATCAAGCTGGACACGCGTAAGCACACGGAAGACCACTCTCCTGCCCACAAGGCCGAATTACTGCCCCCCAGAGCTCCGAGCGCGCTCCTACCTGCCATCTGCTGCTGCCTGACTGCCTGCTGCCCACGTGCCCTGCCATTTGCTGCCTGCACATCAGCCAGGGGTGCTGTTGCTGTGACCACCCCTGCTGGAACCGAAGACTCCCGACTGCGATTCCATCGCTCCACAGCCCAGCCCCGGGACCCAGTTGCCCACCCACTCCTGCCTCTGGGGTTGTCATGTCGGGCACTGCAACATCTGGCACCACTGACAACCCCCGGCCAGAGAGGCAGAGGGGCACCAGCTTCAGTGCCAGGGAAGTTGGTGTCCTGGTGGAGCAAGTCCTGGGGCAGTATGATGCCCTCTACGGAAGGGTGCGCACCGACAAGGAAGGACGGACTCGGATCTGGACCGACATCGTGACTGCCATCCACGCGGAGGGGGTGGCAGTCCGCGACTTCCAACATGTCAAGAAGCGCTGGGAGGATTTCAGGTCCAGGACCCTGAGCAAGGCCCGGCGCCTCTTGAAGGCAGCGGATGCTAAGGGGCGCCGGGGCCACTTGTCGGAAGATCAGATGAGGGTCCTGGAACGCATATCCCCAGCGCTCCACGTCCAGGTCCTTGAGAGGCAGACCCGTCTGGAGTCGAGTGGTAAGTGTACATGCATCATGATTGTAAGCTGTGCGTGTGGTGATGTGCCAGTAGTGTGCCGGTTGCACATCTGTTTGTATGGGGCCGAGTATGGGTGGGGGTGTACAGGACAGTGAGGCTAACACATGCAAGGGCTGTCATGTGTGAGACATGGATGGTGCTTGTGTGTTTCAGCTTGCATGCCAAATGCAGTTGCGTGGGCACACATGTTTGGATGAATGTGTATGTAAGTGGGCATGTTCGTGATGTCACGCATGTATGTTGTTTTCAGCTGCATGTATCAGCACTGTGTACATGTGCATGTGTGTGTATTTGACAAGGGTGCAACAGTGATACAACATGGATGCATGTGACAGCGGGATGTGGAAGCCTGATTGGCAGATGTGACATGGATGCCCATCGGAACACTGCGACAGTTGGCTGAGGTGTACACATGCATGCAAGTGTGGTGGTGTGCGTGCATGTGTAGTGCACTCCCTGTGTTGCATGTGATGTCTGGCTCACCTTTGCCTGCTCATGCTGTTGTATGTGTATGGATGGTGCTGGCAGTTGCAATGTGGCTGTGGTATGGCTCATGTGTGCAAGTTGAAATGACATGTGTGTTGCCGATTGTGATGCCATGTCTGAGGTTTGCCAATGCCACTCATGTGCAACTGTCATGTGTGTATGTGTCCATTGTACAGTGCCCTGATGCCTGTGTTTTATTTCTCCCTGTCTGCAGCGTCAACTGATGAAGAGGGCGGAGAAGGTGCTGTGGAGCACAGCGGCGGGGATCGCACCGCCAGCCGGAGACGCAAGGCCCGGCTCCCCTCCCAGGTTGTGATCTCGTCGGGGAGTGAGGAGTCCGGTGCCGCGTCCCAGGCCGCATCTGCCGGGGGGAGGTCCAAGAGGCGGAGGTCGGAGTTGGACTCCTCGGCAGCAGAAGGGGCAGCTGGGACCCCACAGGGCCCAACGGGGGAAGATGGCACAGAGTCATCCAGGTTGGTGGGGGGTTTGGTGGAGGAGGAGGCCGTGCAAGCAACAGAGACGGGGTCTGGAGGTGGGGATTCCACTGGTGCTAGTGGTGCAGTGCAGGACCAGGGACAGGAGGCAGCACAGGTCGCCGCAGAGGTGCCTGTGTGCAATCCTGTCCCTGATCCTGTCACTGCATCATCTTGCACCAGCAGGGATGCCTACGTCCAGACCCGTTTTCAGGCAGGGGATGAGCTCACGACAACTGGCCTTCCTCTGCCTGCGGACATGGCTATCCGGGTCCGGGTTGAGCCTGTCCTGACTGGTGTGGCGTTGCGTCAACGGGCCATGCGAGGTGACCTGCAGTCTTTTCATGAGGAGACTGCACGTCATCTCGATTGACTCGTTGACCTCGTCGGCCTACTGGGACAGGTCACCCAGGCCGGATTCCTCCGTTTGATGGGGCTTGCTACGACACCCTCCTCAACTGAACCCCCTATGCGCCAGTCGTCCTCCGTGCCATCTTCCCACCCATCAGTCACCTGGGTGCCCTGTGGAACTGCCTCTGACGGTGCAGCCAGGCTGGTGGAGGAGGCATCCCTGCCACAGTCGGGAGTCGGACGTCCAGCTGGGGTGGCCACATCAACGACTGCACCCCTGCCAGCGGAGGATACGCAGGCAGCAGGAGGCAGTGCACGGGCAGAGGCAGCAGCGCAGCAACGTGGGTGGGAGCCATGATGG